>JAVYIG010011241.1:0-62321 GCA_035222895.1 Strongylocentrotus droebachiensis | reverse complement strand
AACATCATTAACTAAGGGCCTCCACACAATAACTTAGGCCAACAAAAGAGGGTAAGAAAAATAAAGGAAAGCTAATGCATTAAAAATCACTTTAAAATAATTTTTAAAGTACCCTGTCTCCTCATTTGTTAAAATATGTATTAATAGGAACTGTAGGCGAAATTGACAATGCATGAAGTGAATGATAGATATCATGATTGATTTTGTTTCTGAAAATTAATTGAGCTACGAAATTAATAAATAAAGATGTGCATTAATTGTGCTAGTTCCATAGACATTCTCCATTGCTTCACCACTACCAGTAATTTTTTTTCAACTCATAAAAGAGGATACCCTTGGCCTTGGTGCTGGTACTACCAGTACCTGTACTTTCTTTATATTTAGAAATGGGATTACCAGGGCTGGAGAACATCCAGTTTTTATTATGTTTACCTTCAGGTGGTGTACTTGTACATTATGACGTCACTTTGAAAAATAACATGAAAAATACATGTATGCATTGTTTGAAAGTAGGCCTACAGGTTTGCACGGAACATCCTTAAAGGGAAAGTCCACCCCCAAAATAAGTTTGTTTCGATAGAGGCAGAATAATAAGAAAATCAGGCGAGTGAAAGTTTGAGCAAATTCTGAATGAAAATAAGAAAGTTATGGATTATTGAAGTTGTGATCAATCAAATACAAATTGGCAACTCTGTGACTTATTATACGAGCTCTCCTTCATTTGCTTTGTGCATAATATTCCATAAAATCATGTTTTCTTCGTTATTGATGACGGAATATATATTTGTTCCTTGCAGGGGGAGTATAGAAACATATTTGCAATTATTATATTTAGGGTGCATGTACATGGTTGAAATTTTTCTTGAGGGAAAATGAAAATTTTAGATTTTTTTAGTACTAAGCAAATGGAAGTTGAGCTCGCATTTTACGTCATAGAGTTGCCAATTTGTGTTTGATTGATCACAACTTAAAAAATCCTATCTTCCTTATTTTTAATCGGAATTTGCTCAAACTTTCACTGACTTGTTTCTGTCATTTTTCTACTCCTATTAAAACTAACTTAATTTCAGGGTGGACTTCCCCTTTAAAAGGACCTTTTATATTCTTTTGTGTGGGTTGGGAAGTCCTGAAAAGGACTAAAAAAAATGAATTAAAAAAAACTACCGGTACATATACATGTATGTGTTAGTTAGTCCAGAATCTGGCCCCCTTTATCTTTTTTCATAATCATGATCTCTTCTATACCTACTGCAAGAATCTATGAATCCATATGTCCAGCCTAATAGGGAGCTTGAAAGGCTGTCACTGAATGACGGACATGTGATCAATAACGACCAATCACAACTTTTTATTATAAGACGGGACCATGACATATAAATCAGGATTCTCTTTCTAATTTGCTTGTAGTACTTCATAAATAAAAGCACAACATACATTGTAGGCCTGTACATGTATATCAGGGCTCCTGGTGCAGTTTTAGAAGCATAATTCTTTTGGGGGCACTTGAAGAAATTGGGGAGGGGGACAGCTTTTGCCCCTAAGCCCCCTTCTACATGTAAAACCACTACTGCAGGGCTTTCCACTGTGAGCAGTCCAGTGCACATACGCCCCGAAATTTAGAAATTCAAACATGGGGTGCTTGCTTGTATAGATCCTAAATACTTCACACAAGAGGAACATGGGATCAAATGGTTAAAAAGTTCTCTCAGAAATACAAAGCTGAAATTATTACACTTTGTCTCCCCTGACTGAAAGCATTCTGATAGACTTTTAGAATGCCGATTTGGACATTTCTATCCTTCATGTTCATAGCCAACATTATCTGCCTCCAGGCTTTTTTTTCTTCCAACTACACCTGGGTCCTGTTTCATCAAACTTGATATCAATAACAAGTTACAAGCTACTGTGATAAGCTACTGAAATCAAGGCACCTGATTGGCTGAGAGCAAATTTATCATAGAAATTAAGTATTTGTTATAGATAAAAAGTTTTATGAAACGGGCCCCAGTACAATGGCACATTCTTGTAGTATGTATAGCTCTTTTGCCATGGGTATGCTTCTCTTTCCTGTTTCCTTTCACTCCATCAAGTAGTACCACATACATGTACATTGTATTTTACAAATCACCTTAGAGCTGGCTGTTTCTTTTGAAAATATCCCAATGTGAAAATGAGAAGAGGAGGTCCAAGGTTGATGGAAAGTTGAAAAATATTTCTTTAATTTTTCACTTTCTTACAATGATTCAGCTTTAGACAAGGACCTTTGAGATGGATCTCAATACTAGCAAAGGACATGGAACATTTACCCTGAAATTTATCAAAAGTAAAACAGAGTCTGTGTTTGTAGACTATTATTAAAATGGATTCAGTGATAACCAACAGTCCTCTCTCACTTTAATTAACCATCCTGGCGGGTTTTTAATAACTTTCTAACAGCTATCTCAAGGCTGTAATATGCTGGCTTCTCATCAAAACAGATGATCATGCTAATGAAAGTAGCCAATGGTCGTGCGTGTGGGTAATAAGCACGGTGAAACAAAAGCGAGAACAAGAAAGGAAATAGAAACTATCATCCAGCCATCCAGGAGGGGGTATCATGGTGTTTGCCTTAGATCACCCCTCGCCACCTTCATCTTGCCGGGCACACATATCACGATGAAACATTGGCAAAGTCATTAATTCCGAGGGTTTCAATCATGACAAACTCTCCAATTTTTAATTATTAAAAAAACAAAACACAACTGGAATCACTTAGGTGTGATGTACATGTACATGTACATGTACATTGGCGAAGTTATTTATTCCAAGAGTTTTAATCATGCCTTATGGCAAACTTTCCTCTTTAAACAAATTATATTTACCCAAAAAAGGAATCACTTGTGTGTGATGAATAGTATGTACAAAAAACAATGAGTATGATACAATGTACAGTGGCTCATGCAAGGACAAGGCTACAGATATCTGCAAAACAACAATTTCTGTGGTCAAAAATAAATAACAAACGAGCATCTACAAAGCAAGTATCACTTCACATGTATCCATGCTACTCTTTATGTAGCTTCTACAATTGACAAAATTTAATATTTGTTTGAAGGTACTACATATGTGTATGTCCCATTTGCAGGCCAAAAAAATGAAAAGGTTAAATTCTAACTGCATTTGAAAGATAATACTAATTTAGAACTTCCCTAAAAAATGTGGGGCTTGAAAATGTCTTCAAGTGGGAAAATAACGACTATTAGTTGTCAAATCGACTTTAGGGCTATAGAGCCCAAAAGAAGTAGTCTTGATTTTCAGACAATTGTACATTTTGTACCGAATGGTCATACGTTTTATGCTGCGCAAAGATTCAATCAGTTTAATCTTGGCCATCACAAGAAGTGGGTTATTGATGTAGACAAATGCTCATGTACTCTTTACAACTCTTTTCATGTATGTTATTACCAAAGAAGAAAAAAAAAGCCAGTCAGTCACTCAATAGTGTCTGACAGTGAAGTCTAGCAAGTAAACGGGTTTTATTGCATAATTTGAATATGAGGACACTGCTAACGTTTAAATTTCACAGAGTAGGACATACATGACATATTCATAATTCCTGCAAAGTTCTACAGAATTTGAGGTTGGCTGCAAAAGGGACATAGTACCTTTAAGGCCTATCATTTCTTTGTCTGTTCAGACAACCATTCAGTCAGCCTGATACATCAAGCTTAGAATTGGCTATTATTGAAATTTACATTTAGCCTTTGAAATTTCAATTACATGTACCATAATAACAACTCTTTACCATGTATTTTTATGATAAAAATTCTGAAGTTTCAACATTAATTTTGGGCTCAAGCCAAGGCCTAGCACCTCCTCATCATTGTCTACAATAAAACAACATCAGATACTCAAAACTGCAACTATGAAAACTGCCCTGAATAAAATAATATCATTTATCAGGTATAAAGTAACTGACTACATTATTACCATCTTTTTCTTTCACAACTCTCATCCATCTTTCTTTCTTCACTCCCTCCCTCCCTCCCTTCCTCTCTCATGTAGGAGGTGACATTTCAAAACAGTAGTGGTTGTATTTAACATATATTACAACTGGGTACCAGATGTGCTCAGTCAGTCGAACATATTGTCTGCACACAGTAATTAACTAATGCACTTTTCTTGCATAAGATAGCTGCAAAGTACATGTACTTGTCAAATGTTGATGATGGCCACTTGCTATTCAGACTCTGAACTTTCGATGCATGAGCATTATGCATGTAAGAGAAATTGCTTTCGGTGATCTACATGTACATTTATTTTGGCCTATATATTGAAACACATTTCTTGGAAATTTATAAATATTAATTGATTACGGAATAAACTACATTTTCTTATAAAGAGAAAGTGAGAAATAGCCATTGTGTAATATTTGATAGACAAGAGAATTGAATTATCCCATATGCAATTAAAACTCAAGTAAATCATTTTTAAATTGACATACATCAGGATATAACAATACATTTGTATACAAAATGAAAAAAAAAGTAATTAAAGAATTGGAAAAAGCTATTTAATTTGCACATACATTTAAAGAAACAAAACAGTCAGAATGTTAACATTTGAAATGGCTAAAGTCAGAAGTTCAGTTCAGTATAGTATTTCAGAGCAGTGTTTCAGAGAAATTTCTAATCACACTCCCAGCTGCTCCTGTTGATCAGAACAGAGTCATCAACTGACCAAATATTTATAACCACAAAGATATTATGGCAAATTTCTTTTCTTTTAGTTTTATTAGGGGAGCAGCAATCTCATTATAATCATGTACTTTGATTTTAAATGCACAATATTTTCCTGATTCTACTTTCATGGACATATTGCTAAAGCGCTACAAACTGTTCTCTTACATTGTCAAATAAAGTATGAACCTGGCTGTGTACTTGAGAGCATCAAGTATGAAGCCACATAATGCACATATTGGCTCAGCTGTTCCGCTACCCACATTTCATCATTGCTAATATTCTCTCTCTCTCTCTCTCTGTCTCTCTCTCTTTCTCTCTGTCCGTCTGTCTATCTGTCTCTCTCTGTCTCTCTGTCTGTCTGTCTCTGTCTTTTTCTAGCTCTCTCTCTCTCTCTCTCTCTCTCTCTCTCTCTCTGTCTCTCTCTGTCTCTCTCTGTCTCTCTCTGTCTGTCTCTCTGTCTGTCTCTCGTCTCTCTCTCTGTCTCTCTCTCTCTGTCTCTCTCTCTTTGGGTCCCTGGGTAGGAGGTGTCGTTATCATTCTCACTCTAGTCTCACTCGAGTCAGTCTCTCTCTCTCTCTCTCTCTCTCTCTCTCTCTTTCTCTCTCTTTGGGTCCCTGGGTAGGAGGTGTCGTTATCATTTCCAGCATGAAGCTTCTCACTGGACTGTAACACGAGAGTAACAACCCACTTTCATTCCTAACAGGATATATCTTCCTATTCCCTTCAACGCCATCTTGATTTCCACATCCATCTTGGTTTTCACATTCATACATCTTCACATAAATCTCCACAAACATCTTTCACATCCATCCATCTCCACTTCAAAGAGTTGCCTTGATTTAAGTTAAAACAAAAGCTTCTTACTGGACTGTAACAGGAGAGTAACAACCCACTTTCATTCCTAACAGGATGTATTTTACTTCAACACCATCTTGGTTTTCACAGTACATCTCCATAAACATTTTTAACATCCATCCATCTCTACATCAAGGAATTGCCTCGATGAAAAAACAAAATCATACTGTCTTCCAGACTTCCATATCTTTATAAGATCAATCATAATCATTCAGTGTAAGCAGTATCATAGTTCTTCAAATTTGTCATCATTACAGATTAGTCAGGGTGATACAAATTATTCTGTCAAGAGAGCCAAATGTGAGTGACTAATGGCTTATTTGGTCTCAGAAAGTATGTTTACAGATTTTTTTCTTCTTCAATAATATTAATGGCCTAATGGGGCTCCTTTTAGATTTCGGGTGGGGGATATAAATAAACCAATGAAACTTCCTTTCATTTCTGACTGCCTGAATTTGTCCAGAAACTGACAATAGCATAGTATAATATATACATGTACTTTCAAGTTGCATCTACTTCATCCAGAATTATAAGATCACAATTATTCCATTTTTCCTCTCCACATACCTTTTCTTTATTTAACTCCCTCTCTGTAATTTTATTTTGTTACCCCCCCCCCCCCCCCTCTCTCTCTCTTTTTCCCTCTCTCTCTCTCTCTATCTCTATCTCTTCCTCCATTGCCTCGTTACTTTTAACCACTAGAGTTTAAACTACATGTATATAATGCGACAAGGATTCCAAATTTATACCCTCCCTTTAAACACCTGTGAATGAGCGAAGGAAAATTAGATTATTCATGCTCTAGATCTTTGATAGAGTAGAACATCGTCTCCCTCCCAACTAGACCAACCCATGTGTAATAGCATGGACCTACTACTAGTGGCTTCTGCTCAATCCGTTTCTTTATAATTGAATATGGAAGACTGACTTTCACTGTACATGTACATATCTTCGCAGGAGTGGTGGATCCAGGATTTTGTCAAACAGGGGGCAAAATATTCCTAAAAGTTTCTGACAACCAAAATAAGGGGGTGTGTCATCTTTCATTAAGCCTATCATTCATCACCACAAAAAGGGGAGGGGCACATTCTGCAGCTGTGTACTAGAAAGCTGGATGACCCGTCACCCCACCCAATTTCCCATCCATCAGTGCTTTACAGAAACAAAAGTACAAAAGTACGAAACATTTAAATTTATTTGACATGGCCATAAATGGGGCTTTCTGGGAAGAACATATATGTGTACATGTAATCTATTGCACTTTGCATATCAAAATATATATTAGCTTATGAATTGTTTGCACATTCCCAATGACATCATAAAATACCAATACAATATAAAGATCAGCAAATTCCTTAAAATGGTATGGACTTTGAACTATAATGTCACAGTGTGAAGTGCACATACATGTACAATCACTGAAGTTGCATGTACAATATGCAACTGTAAATTTATATTCGTGGAAAAATGATCTACTTTTCCAAGATATAAATGTATGTACACACACATGTAGGCCTACATATCTAAGAGAAATCAATATTATCAATGAACATAAGTGGTTGAAAAATTTGAATCTGAAATTTATATGCTGTCAGTTTTCATCGGCATACTATACTGATTAAAAAATATTAATGCCCATAGTCTGTGACAAGAAATTAAAGAGAAGGGCGAGAGCTGGTACGGTGTACATGAACAGGGCAGTACTTGGTAAAGAAGCTTTCTTTACAATTTTGGTTTCACATTCACATAAAAGAACTTTCCATTTGGAATATATTAGCTCAGCCTCAAGAAGATCTACATGTAATTGTAAATATGGCATTATTAGTGAAACGATTTCCGTCATTTAGGTCCAAAGATTTGCTCTCAGTTTCGTGTTCACATGCTTCAAAACAACTGCTGCAATTTTTGAAAAAGGCATGTCCGTCTAGTTCCTACATCGTATGTAGCTGAATGTTGATTGTTCTCATTTCTTTTGCTGAGAAGTACACATAGTACACAGCATTATGTAAAGCACTTTGTGAAATTTTGTGAAATTAGTCAATTAATAATTCATGGTGTCGCTCGGTTGCCATGCCATTAACGTAGTAAATTCAGGTAGAATTCTGACTCACTTCTATGCTTTAAACTCAAGGACACTCAGCAGTCCAATGCAGCCTCACTCCAAGACTTCCATTCACATCAAGAAAGAATAATTGTCAATAAATCCACCATAATAATGCCCTGCATGGTTATTTAACCATTGACCCTTTCAAGTCCATTTCAAATGAAAAGTAATGGTCATTCTCTGATTGAGTATAGATTAATAGTTTTGGTGTGAATAAAAGGTTGAGTGTAAATAAATTCTGACAATCCAACCTTGAGGAGAATAGTATTAATACCCTGTGTTTGGAAATTTGGGTCCAATAGCTGGTCATGAAGGCATACATGTAGTCATTGAAGTCAACCTGTTGATTACTTAATTCTCTCATTCCCATAGGCATAATACAGAAGCCACCCGGTTAATCCAGAAGTCAATGGGTTAATTTATACAGTCTCTAAGGGTGCGTTTATTCGTTTAAGCTTCAATTTTGAAGGCAGAATGAGCGATTTGTAACGCTCATCGTAAACGCTCATCGTAATCGCAGTTCCACCGTGTACTGTTTATGCTCACTTAATTCTCTGGCTCCTCCAGGCAATTCTCCCTGGGTGGCCTTAATTGGCCTAGCAGCTGGATTCGCAAACCTGCACTCTGCATGCTACGTAGACCCACTAGAGGTCAGTGCGTTGACCCCATTTAAACGCGTTTACAAATTAACGCATCTTTTTGTGAGTTTACAATCGTTTTTCGGTGATTCTACAAAAGTGAGAAAGGACGCACCGTGTTTTAAACTAAACGCGTAACAGATGCCTGATTCTGGCCAGAAAAAGTTAAGCATAAACACGCCCTAATAGAGCACAAATTGATGGTTTTGTTGTGTATATGCGGCCCATAAGAGATCATCATTAGCAGGCTTCATGCAGACAGAGAATAGTATGAGCACAGTGTATTCAGCAGACATTTGATTTGGTTTAACCATAAAGGGTAGCTGTCATGCTTAGCCTTGCAAATAATTGTCCGTGTTTTATTGTGCTCTAGGGAGAATAGAGCTACATTGTAAACACTGTTGGATGCTTCTGTAAAAAATACTTTACAGTACCCTTACCAAACAGGAATACAAAATAAGTCTTCTGAATATATTCGCTTAATATTCAGAATACAAAATAAGTGGTATTTTAGTGGTTGCATGTATTCCTCCAATTTGAATACTAAAAATCTTATTTTCAGAACCACTTAAATAAATTTAAGTATTCAAATTGTTGTGGTTCGAATACTAAAATCCATACAAAGGAATTTTAGTCTTCGATTATTAGTATTTATATACAAACATTTTCGATGAAAATACTAGTATTCAAAACCAGTTGGTTTGAATACGTAGAATCGAGTCTTTGATTATTAGTATTCCTCCAATTTGAATACTAAAAATCTGATGTTTGTTGTGGTACTATATTAACAACACCAATAGTTCATTGATGGGCGTAATGAGGCTGTGATTGGCGGAGGAATACCAGAATAAAGCAATTCCAAGATGGCCACTTATACATGAACATTGTCTACAGCAATGATCTCTTATTGATCTGTACATCTGATCATTCAACATGGTGGCAGCGGTCAAAAGGATTGCCATATTTATTACTATTAAACTGCAAATTACATTGAGCCAGCAAAAATATTGCATGACCTTGGGAAGATTGATAATTCAAGCGAAGTTTTTGAACTGCCAACAATCACAGCCAGTTGAGTAAATCTGCATGTGTCGCCTGTGGACTGTATTAATTATGTGGGGCATTAGGAGTATGACCGACGGGCACACAACGTATTGACTGTCAGATCGAGCCATACAGTTACATTTAGGACCAGAACTGATGCAGAGGCAGGTCGAACCAGAGCCTAGAGGCTCGATCGCCAGGATGAGAGCCTAGGCTAGAGCCGAGGCTTGACCAGGACCAGAACAGTAGCACTGCAGTTTAGTTTTGGAACTGAGCTGCTCAGAGCGCGTCACATTGCGATTAGCAATGAGTGGACCGTGCAAGTAGATCCAGGACTAATTGCTGGACTTGATTGATCTGATTGTGGAGTGAATACTAGATTAGACTCTAGATCTATGTCCTAGTCTAAAAGAACTAGGTCTAGACTCTAGACCTAACAGATTAATTACCTAAGACATAGCCAATAATGTTTGGAATTGGACTCAGACTCAGAGTTAGGATGTGTTTAACATAATTTTATACAAGTAAGTAGATCTAGATAGGTCTAAGTCCAGTTTCTACATGTGGACCTTGGATCTAAGTCTAGAAATGTCTAACTTTTGAGTATGTGCATGCATGGTACTGGTAGACCAAATACTGAAACAGTGGTCCATGGTAACTACATTCCTTTTGGTTGAGTCTCGTACAGGATCGAAGGTCTATTCCCTCAAAGCTGGTCCAGGACCAGTTGTCTATGTTAGACCAATATTACACAAGGGGGTATAATTGTCTATAGACTTGATGTATTTTCATGCATTTGAACCTACATATAGACTCTATTGTGAGTTGTTTACAGTGTAAATGCTATATAAGTCATGATACATTATAGTATGAACATGGGCTAATTAATACCTATCAAGTAATATTGCAGATTTGGACCCCAGTTTGTTTTCAGAAAGCACTATTATAACTACTAAACAGCACACACTGAAATAAGAGTTAATATCTATAATCTAGCATGAACATCCTAGTACTTCCGGTGAAACAGCTAGTGTAGGCCTAGATCTATGTCAATTTAAAAATACAGCAGAAATATACACGTACGATGACTGTTAATTGTTATGTACACTGCAATTTGTATTCTGCTGCATTGTGGGGTTTTGGTGTTGGTTGGAATACTAATTCCAGCATTGTGTAAGTATTATATATTTCAGCTGACAAGTGGTCAGAATACTAATTTGTAACTAGTATTCATCTTCTAATTTGCATACTAGTAGTACGAATACTTGTTTGTATTCCTCATTTAAATATTTCGGCCTATAGGAATACAAAGGAATACTAACAAGTGGTTCGAATAATTTGCGCCGACAGGAATACTTAAATATGTGGTTCGAATACTAATTTGTAGCTAGTATTCGTCTTTTAATTTGCATACTAGTGGTTTGAATACTTGTTTGTATTCCTCATTTACATATTTCGGCTTATAGGAATACAAAGGAATACTATTACAAGTGGTTTGAATACAATCTTGTGTATTCAAACCATTAAGAATAAGTGGTTGGTTGTATTCAGATACATGTCTTCGAATACAACAGGAATACATTCACGTTTGGTAAGGGTAGAGTTAACACCTACCGTGCTAAGAGTAACAGATGCCAGAAGCCTTCATGGATGTAAACATGTTACAGTACAAACCAAAACAATTTAACCAATTGGATACTGTATTCTCTTATTCACACAGGCATAATACAGGGACCATTCTGATCCCATAGCCAATATGGGTTAAGGTGAATATTCCTATATGACACAGAGAGGCTGATACTTATTCACTTTACTGTAGATATTCACACAAACATTGTAGTGCAATATGCATAAATGTACATGTAGAAGCTTGAGTTAATCTGCATCCTTTCATTACTTTCAGATGAAAGCTGTCTTAGGTAGAAAGTAAAGTGGTCTCAATTTTTGTATTTGCTTCGTTGTTGTTGTTGTTGTTGTTTCTTCTGTTTTTATGAACATATATTTTTTCTTTGAACTATTATTGTACAGGATGTGAAAGACCTGCATAAATTCAACAGATAAGATTAATCCTTTGATTCCTTTATATTTATGATACCAGTATGTTAGGAAACATTAGAACTTTAGAAGGGTCAATCTCAGAAGTGTGCCCGTATAATAATACCTATATAATAATATTGAGGGTAGAATCTACAATTTCCTTCAGAATAACGCCTGTCTTTTAATACCAGCATTATAAATATACCATTACATGTATATGGAAATTGGAAAGTAGAAGAATAATCAAATTCTCAAAGTAAGGGCCCTCCAATGCTGGTAGGTATAATGTTATTGTAGGAATTATCATGAACATTTTGACTACCAGTGTACACAATGGTACTGAAAACAGAATTAAAAATTAGGTAACAACAAAAATCTATCTAATGTACATGTACATCATACAGCTGTACATTATCTTTTTTTATTGTGTTTTTATTTTGTTTTCCTTTGTTTGTTTTTTCGTTCCTCTCCTCTCCTCTTCTCTTCTCTTTTCTTTTCTTTTCTTCTCTTGTTTTCACTTCTCTTTTTTTTCCTTTTCTTTCCTTTCTCTTCTTTTATTTCACATTCAGATGGACAGAAAATGTTGACCACATGAAAGGAGAAAACTGAGATATCCTTTACTAAAATAAATGTGATGCTTTCATACAAGTACACTATATCATTTACTCTCTTTTCGCTCAAACTGACTTCAGCTCCAGCCTTGAATGAAGACCATCGATAACGTACGGAGGCACTCGGCAGACTGGGAGAATAATCAACGCCAAAGAATGATCCCACATGCGTATTGATTAGTCATGCAGTGATAGGCTAATGTCAAATGAGCATCGGCTAGTGGCAGCGCTGGTGTTGGTTGGGGGGAATGTCATTACCGCTGGCTACTACTTCTCACATTGGAGGCCTGCAAACACATTAGGGTTAGACGAAGGACAGTTTCTCTTAGAAGATCGACCACGCGGTGGATCGACAACGGCCGGCTCACGTGCACAGAATTTTGAATATGTACAGCCCTAAATGCTACGTATGACAAAGCAAGCTATGGGTGTGTTTGTGACTTTGTGTGCACACATACCGGTACAAGAAAAATTTAGCACTTGTGAGCTAGATTCAAGTTTCCGATTAAATGGCTCATCTACAACATGTATGCAATCAGAAAACTATATAAGGGGCCTTATATTTGTTTGTAGCAGTTTAAAACAAACAATATTTTGAGAACTAGAGAAAATTTACTTTAAAACATACCGGTAAGGTTAATGCTCTTCTGGCTCCAATCTTAACAGATCATAATGCATGCAGATCAATTTCAACAATTTTTGTTTAGAATTCTAGAAAATGGATATCAAATGTCACAAGTTTTAGTGGCATGCTGGTCTGACCATTTAAAAAATAAACATAAATTAGGACCATGATTGTGAAGAGGCATGACTTAGGAAGTATATCGCAGCCACAGAGAAGAGCATCACGGCACAATGCTGTAGTATAGCTTCTAGGCAAATCCAGGCACCATGTCATTATAGAGCCACACTGTGCATGCAGCTTCAGAGCAAGAACTATAGGAAAGACATTTTGAATTCATTATTCTGTATGCCCGAGTGCAGTAGCTTTAATGACAAGGCAGTGAAACCAAAGAGATATCTCTTTGGTGAAACCTTGAAATATCATTATTTCAAGAACAAACATCTCCAGGATGCTACAAAAAAGTTGTACAGTCCATGGCCTGCAACAAGTGGATACACATTCATGCATTATAAACAGAAAACACAATGTTTACTCAGAAGGCTCCCAACTCATTTTTTTCACAGAGGTCAGGATTTTAATATTTTCAGGATTTGCATGCATAAAATCCATCTAGGAAGATGACATTTTCAAATAAGGAATGCACAATTACATCGTGGGCGCCTCCAAGTGTCAAGTTCGCCTGCAGGCAATATGGATAACGGAGAGCTGTCAAAATTGCCAAGACCTTCATAAATCCTCAGTCAGTCTCAAACTCCCACTCATCTTCCACTATCACATGTACATGTACATGGACATGAAGGAAACCGATAATCCGGATATCTTCCAGGATACATTGTGCAAAGTTGTTTTTCTCAAGGTGGCCTACATGTAAATGACCTTTACAACCATCTACATGACGCACATCTTAGCAATGTCAAATTAGAATTCACTTTCCACATACTATTAAAAAAATGATTGCCAATAAAACTGACTGCACCAACATAAATCATTGAAAACAACAGAACTTTCCTCCTACACGATTTAAACTACAGTTTTTCACTTGAATTGGATGTTTCTTACAAAATCTTTAAGGTGTCTTGATACTTAAAATACAAAATTTCTTTCAATTAAAGAACCTCTGAAGATTGCAGAGTTATTGTATTATCATCTTCAATGACACAATCTTCAAATGATAACTGGAGTTACACGTCCATCTGCATTGATCGACTTTAAAATGAAATAAATCTTATCATATAAATATTAAAAATATTCAACCACTGCTTTTCTAAAGTCATAGATCTGTAAATATTCACTACCGGTATGTAACTAGCTGATATTATTGCTTTTGGGTTGTTTTAAACTATGAGACAGAAAGCTGAAGTTAGATACCTCATAATGACTGGTTGTATAATTAGTAAAAGAGGAAAACTTTAATAATCTTTTGACATATCTAGGTTTCAATGCAATCTGTTTTTAATTCAGCCAATCTAAATCAGTTAATTTCTATACATCTACAACTATATAAATTCCAAAGTCCTTTAACATTCTAGTATACCATAAATAGATTCTCAACAATCCTTATTTAAAACTTGTGATGATACTATACGGTGTACTCTACATGGCCGTGATAGGTTGATTTATCGGTACCTAATTACAAGAAAACCCAGTTACTGCGATTCTAATCTGTAGCTCAAAGGACATATTGACAAAGTAATAGCTCGTATAAATAGGTTTATCTATAGGCTATGCAACAAATTTTTCAACACCGTATAAATCATCATGATTAAAACTGATTTGCAAAATATCAAGTGTTTATATGATACATATATATTAGCTTGAGGCTGATCTCTCTCTCTCTCTCTCTCTCTCTCTCTCTCTCTCTCTCTGTCTCTGTCTCTGTTCTATCATTATCACTTTGCATGTAACTGAAGGTATAGAGATATATCATCAGCATTAGTTTGAACCAACGAATCTGTCAAGTAAAATATACAATGTACTGTACACGCGTATGACCCTTTCGAAGGTTCATATTAAGGCCGAGGATATCTATACAAAATGGTAGATGGACCACATTTGGATGGCTTAAAGGTAATACAAAGTTTTGGGAATTTCGAAAATTGGGTGGATAGTGATTCTTTACAATTTTGATATATTTGGATGCCCATGTGGATGTATTATAAGCACTAGAAAATTTAGCCCCTAAAACAATTCTGCTTTCGAGAAAAATTGAATATAAAAATTTACCGGTGCTCCCGGTAAATTTTGATAAAATTTCGAATAGCACCAACGGCGGTACAATGGTAGCTGCGACCATGAAAATCTCAGAATATGTAGTTGTGATGTATAATTTTCAAACGGGAATAGCTAATCGGTCGAGTGTAGTCAAGAAACATTGTTGTATAGCTTTATCAATATCTTGACCTTGAGAGGGAGCTATACAACATAAAGAGTTTATTATCTAAAATTTCAAAACTTTAGACTCGATTTCAACTGCGACAACGATCACTGAATATTGTAGGATCCCATATGCTCCCAATATGTTCATTTGAACCAAATTCATGACCCCATACCAAAACTTTGTATTACCTTTAATAGACCCTATCAAATCAATAGTTAATCCCTATTGATAAGTACTGCTCACTACGTACGGATTATTGATAAAGAAGTTTGTGTCTATTCAACATAACCAGTCAAGTTTTACCTCAGTGTTTACAGCACTAATGATCTGTATCATGCAAATTTACACAAGGCAATACAGGAATACATGGATAAATTGAATAAATTGCAAGCTGTGTACTAAATTGTCCTTTAAATCATACAATTTATACATATAATATGTTTGTAGATGATGCCAAAAAAATGTATTACCGGCAATGTGTTCAATCTAACATTTGAAAACTTTGAAAAACTTTGAAAAACATTACATTTAGCAGATTACCGGTAGTTGAATATATGCTGAATGATCAACAATGTACATGTAGGCTTGTACATTGTACATGTTGAGATCGAATTCAGAACATATAGGCCTTACAGGCTATGTATTCCACTACTGTCCAGGCTCTGAAAACAACTCCACCTTTTTTATTGTATGAAGATGTCAAAAATCTTTTACGGATAAAATACTCTCTACATTACAGTACATGTGATGTACATCATATCTCTCGAAAGGTATTCAATAAATACAAATATTATTTAGCAGCTTTACAGTGATAATTTAGATAAATAATCAAATGGACACAATAGCTGCTTGAAATCTGTCTGAGATATAGTGCACAGTGAAACATATGGTTGTATATTCCCCCAGTAAAATGGTTATGTTTAAATGCCAAACCCTCCCTCGATCTTGACAACAATACAAAGAATGCCAACTATTCAAGACAGCGGTAAATCCCTGAATGGGATCGTGATCATTGTGTTTCTCTCAAAGGGGGAACTCTTCAGCCTGGCTTGTATTGTGCTCCAGGACCAGAGTAAGATACAGGTATTGTATCTTATACCGCCTCCCAGGTATGTTCATGCACATGTATGAACATATAGGTCTAAACATGCAGAGTGAGAACTATTCAAAGTGCAATTAATTACAGGGAAATGAGTAAGGAGAGGTTGAAAGTCCACAAGCGTTCAAAACTGAAAAGTCCCGCTGATAAAAATAACGGTAAGACTCAAAGAACACGTACTGGAGCATGCAAATACACGTTTTTGTATTGAACACATGGATGTAGACGTACATGTTCATGTATGATCGTTATCTAGCATGGAAGACAATTAGTTTGCAGACACATAAGTCGTTGTGCGTAACAGTGTCTGCAAAATGAGACTACAGAAGGCTCTGCACTTCAACTGCAGTTTGACAAAGTCATAAACTGGCAGATCTTGGCTCTTATCTCAAGGCTTTAAAAAATTGTGCTAAAATGACAAATTGTACTAGAAGTGGATCTTCCAGGCTAACTTTACTAAATATATGATGACAAAGCATACAGTATACTTCATTGTGTGTAACATGTTATGTAACAAGACAAGAACTTCCTGAACTTTTATCAAAATGACCTCAATATTTGTCAATTGTCACAAAATAGGCAATCTACCAGGGAATGTGCACAACAATGTACATGTTAGGTTCCAATCGTTCCATAATCCATATAGGCCTCGATTAATGAGTAATGAAATATTTTTATTGTAAAAAGCTTTACAGTGTTTTTGGAGGAAATAGGCAAGTGAAGATGTGGTATAGATATTATAACTAGATATGTCAGTAGGATAATCATTATAAAGAACTGAATTCCCGAAAGGGACAATAAATTTTCAATTCATTCATTCATATGACAAAGTAAAGATAGCTAAAATAATAAAATTAAATACTGATGAAAAGAAAAGTTATATAAATGTAAAAGCTCTATTAAAATCATTTAGGTGCCATGGAGGGGGACAAATAGTATAAATAAGGTTTAATTATTTAGGCAATTTACAGGAAATGCTTGGTCTTTTGATAAGTGAGAAGGGGGAAGAGAAAAGAGAAAGACAGAGAGAAAGGGAGGGAGGGAGAGAGAGAGAGGGGGGAGAGAGAGTGAGAGAGAGAGTGAGAGAGAGAGTGAGAGAGAGGGAGAGAGAGAGGGAGAGAGAGAGGGAGAGAGAGAGGGGGAGAGAGTGAGAGAGGGGAGAGAGAGGGGTGAGTGAGAGAGTGAGAGAAAGAGGGGGGAGTCAAGGAAGACAGATGAAAAGAAAGAATGAGGTAAAAACTGAAAGAAGAATTCCTTCATATAGTCAACAAAGAAAATAGTGTGCCTCTACTGAAAATGTGACACATTTTTTCATTATCATGGAAAACTTTATAGAAACACCTCATGGATTTATTACCGGATTTATTAATATTCCAAATCAATCATGTCTGTATATATAGTGTAGGCAAATAGACACATTGATTTTTAAGTGTTTGCGTTCTAGCAGGGAGTTATTTATCAACTCCCTGATTGTAGTTTCTACTGAATCTATTCACACTGTTACATCACACCTAAATGCAAATGAGCTTGAATTGCTTAAAGAGCTAGCTGAAAGTCATGCAACACTTCAAGGTTGAATGCCTGGATTTCGTGGCCACTGTTTGCTGAATAATCAAACCACTTCCACCTCTCCAAATTATGTAATAAGAGACTAAGGACATTACGATATAATTCACTAGCAATAGATACAAACAATTCACGATCACAGTAATCTGTTTACAGTAACGGCGATTTGGCGTAATCATGCTATTGATAAAAACGTAAAGCATACAATTTGTGGTCTACTCTTACCGACATTCTGCTGCATCGATGCACATCAATGATCGCCGGTGTACGAAGGCTTTGGGCAGCCTTCTGAAAAGCCAAGACGACGGCGATATCCAAACTATCTTCCTCGTCGAATAAGTCCATATTTCGCGGGCGATTAGGAGCCGGTAGAATCTTCGCCGCCGCCCAACATACGGGTAACGCTAGCAACGAATGCAGCGGCAGATAACCCTTGTTGAATACCTCCTGCACTTCGATGATAAAATCCTCATCCCTGGCAACATTTTTCTTGGTCAGGAGCAGCCCTGATTGTTCCAAGGTATCTTCCAATCCAGCAAGATCAGGAGTTAGGCTTGCGTGTTGCGTCATGTTGCTACTAGAGTCCTTCGAATAGGTACTGTTCACCAAAACCTCTTGTTCTGCTGCCTCGCCTTGTGATGCACTGACACCGCTCAAATAAAACATTTCCTATGCGTGATGTACAGCGCTACCGCCTCAACCTACCCGTAAAATTAATCAACATACGACGACCTGACCTAGGTGAAGGTGCGAACGTTCTTACAACAATCAGACCTTTGTGCTCGCAGACGATCGACGATGTCGTATCAAATTCTGTTCGATTAATTATACATGAACGGTAGATCGACAATCCATCTACGATAGTTTTCGGGACAATGATCAATACGACAAACCACACTGCATACAAACATCCTAAATACTACCAACGTAGTTTACAGGTGGTATCGGAAGGTCACGCCTCAACTCTCAAGATATGCGCGTAGTCTGTAAATTGCAGTCGCAGATTTACCATAACAATTCTTAAACTGCATTTGGAAAGGGATTTTACTTCAAGAACCTATTTTTTTCCTGATTATAACCCAAATGGATGGTTACAGGCCTGTTTGTTGGAATGATGTTGCTATTATAATTCAATAATCCATGGATCATAATCGGGTGTATGCCTATTGATCTTGCATACCAACTAAGGGGCCTGTAATTCAGACTAGGATTTCAGCGCTGAGGGGTTACGATGCCACACCCACTTTTCACATAAACAGGGGAATTCTACATACTTCTCTCTCTCTCTCTCTCTCTCTCTCTCTCTCTCTTTCGATGCATGTTACATTGAATTAGAAAGAAGTGATGGCAATACAGAAAGATGATAAATTTCTCATTGAAAGAATCTGTTCAATTATACAAATTGTCGCATTAATTTTATTAATTATAAAAAAGAAATAAAAGTAGACCAGTACCAGTCGTGCTATTCGACAGGAGAGGACTGGTACTGTTTTCCGAATCGTGTTTTGTTTACTATAGATTGGTTTGATGGCCTGATTTTGTTTAGATAAATGAATCTAACCCAATCAACCTGAGGTAAAATAATAACCCCCCCCCCCCCCTGCAGAAGCAGTGCATTACAAGTACCCCATAAGTGCCCCGTTTTACATAGGAAAGTGCCCATTTTATCTTGACAAGTACCCCTTTTAATTTGTAAAAGTACCGTTCCCCTTTTCACCTCTGATAAGTGCCCATTTTATTTTAACACGTGCCCCCTTTTCTTTCGATAAGTTCCCATTTTCCATTTCAACATGTGCCTCTTTTTATTTTTGATAAGGTCCCACCCTCTTCTCATAAAAGCCCCCTTTCACCTCCGATAAATGTCCCTATTACAATCTGATCTGTGCCCCTTTTCTTCAAACTTATGCACATTTTCCTTCATTATAAGTGCCCCTTTTCACCTCTGATAATTTCCTTTTTAACAATGAAACGTGCCCCTTTTCCTTTTTCACAAAAGCCCCTTTTCACCTCTTATAAATGCCCCTATCTAAATAAATATGATGGGTGCCCCTTTTCCGTCGACAAATGCCCATTTCCCATTCTCATAAGTGCCTTTTTTTCATCCCTAGTGAATGCCTCTTTTGTAGGTGTAAGAAGTGCCCAATTTCACTTCTGATGATTACTCTTTGTACTTTGACACATGCTTCTTTTCTCTTCTAATAAGTGTCTTTTCCCTTTCGATAAGTGTCCCTTTTTCCTCTCATCATTAAACACGCTCCTAATTTCAACGAATAAGAGCAAATTCCCCCAAGCTCGCTTCTCAGTCTTGACTTATGAAAATGAGTTTATAACCCCATCAGGTTTGGGTTTTTCTCTCTTTATAAGATGTAATTTTTCGCACTGCAACCTCAGCACAAATCTTTAATTTTTTCCTCGCGAGCGAGCGAGCGTATGAATTTTCAGACCATCACACCCAAATGCGAAGAATGATGGGTTGACAATATCTTGTAAAGTGTAAAAAGAGAAACAACTATTAAAATCATACCTGATATTGCAGTTGTAGGCCTATATACCACTGTCTGAAAATTGTATATTTTCGAATTGAGATTTCCCTTTGTAGGCATTTTTTAAAAACAATAAGTGCCCTTTTTTGTTCGGTGCCCTCCCCCCCCCCCCCCCCCCACTCCGCCGAAGTCACTCCGCCGCCCCTGCTTACAAGTGTTCAATTATGCCTACATTGTGTTTGAGGGGAGGCAATTCTAAATCTAGTTTTTCTTTGGAGACATCGTAGACGCTTAAGTTGCCATATAATAATTGTTCTAGAATAATGGTGTAGATACGGGGAACGTGCACCTCACTCCCCATCGAAGGATGGCACGGGAGAGAAATTAAGGAGGAAGGAGTAAGAAGCGTGAAAATAAAATAATATGACATCCTATCACATAATAGGCTTACTCTACACATGGCCCTAATTCTCGCAAATTTTGTTCAAATAATACAATGGCACCAGCATTTCTTCGATATACGCCTTCATCATCATCCTCATCCTCATCATTGTTATCATAATCATCATCCTCCTCACCATCATCACCATCATTCTCATCACCATCATCATTATCATCCCCCTCATCCAGGCGCGGATCCAGGATTTCTTAGGGGGGGGGCCCAAATTTGAAGTCAATTTGAAATTTAGTGTGCTGAAATTTGAAAATCGTGCCGGCCAATATTTCGCTCAGTGGGTGAGCACTTGGCCCTCATTTTTTTTTAAATTGCACCCCCCCCCCCCCTTGAGCGCCAGGGGGGGGGGGGGGCATTTGAAAAAAAAGGTAAAATTAACGTGTTTTTACTTTTTTTTTTTTTTTTTTGCTCCCGAGAATTTGAAAATCGCGCCAACCGATAATTCACTCAGTGGGGGAGGGGGGGCGGTGGGGGTAGTGAGCACTTGGCCCTCGAAAATTTGAAAAATTGCACCCCCCCCCCCATTGAGCGCAAGGGGGGGAGGCCCATTTGAAAAATAGGTAAAATTAACATGTTTTTACACGTTTTTTTCCCAGTGGGGGCGGGGGGCCGGGACCCCGGTCCCCCGGCCCCACCCCCCCCCCCCCCCCCCTGAATCCGCCACTGCCATCATCATTAACATCACCATGATCATCATTTTCATCGCCATCATCATCATCATCATCATTTTCTCTGTCATTGTACTCAACATTATATGCATAGGCGCCGGAAGTGGGGGGCAGGGGGGGCAGTTGCCCCCCCCCCCCAATCACAAAAGTGGGGGGGGGGGCAAAACGCATTTTTGCCCCCCCAAAACGCCCCCCCCCTCAAAAAAAAAAAATCAGTAAAGGAGTAAAGATGGTTTGTATTTTTGACCCAAAAGAACATAACAATAATAAAAACCTGAATTAAATCACATATAAAATTCCATTCAAAGAAAAGGAAAGTTAACAGAAAGTAAATTTCCTAAACATTGCGCATGCCACCTATATTTATCAATGGAGGTTTTTATAATAGCGATACGCGCATATCGTGGACATATTGTGAGAGAATGGGAAAGCATGTCTGTTTTTTTGTTATAGGGTTGATAGACATGAGCCCCTGAACGCTGGCGTACCGATATGGGGGGGGGGGGGGGGTTATTTCTTATTCGATACCAGCGATTTACAAATGTTGCTGAAATGACATGATTTTGCCGGTATTTTTTCTCAATTTTTTTGTAAGTCATACCTTTTTATGCGTTTGTTGAAAAGTAAGTACCCAAATTTACAATATTTACAAAAAAATGCCTATTTAGAAGCCTTTGTGTCATGGTCTGGAAAACGACTGGGCTAGGGGGCTCGAGCCCCCCTCACTTTTTGAAAAAGTATGTTAAAGAGAAAGAGAAAGAAAGAGAAAAATTAAGTGACCTGCCAATGTCACAAATGAGGTATCAAAATATGCTCATCTGACCGTAATTAAATGCCTAAAACCCCTGAGCTTCCGGGAGCTCTGCCCCCTGGACCCCACCAAGGGCCCTAAGGCGGGCCACTGGATGCTCATCTGACCGTAGTTAAATATTGAAACCTCTGAGCTTCCGGGGGCTCTGCCCCTTGTTCCCTAGCATGGGCCCTAAGGTGGCCCCTGGATGCTCATCTGACCATAGTTAAATATTGAAACCTCTGAGCTTCCGGGGGCTCGAAAATTGGTCATCGAAAATTTTAAAATTGTCACCCCCCCCCCCCCCCCTTGAGCGCCACGGGGGGGGGGGGGGGGGCCAAAACCCCCAAAAAGGTAAAAATCACGTGTTTTTACATGATTTTTTTTTTCGAGGGGGGGGGGGCGGGCCCCCAGGGCCCACCGCCCCCCCCCCCCTGGATCCGCCACTGCGTCACTGCCCCTGGAAGGTGAGCCCCCTGGAACGTTTGCCCCCCCCCCCAATCCCAAACTGCTTCCGGCGCGCCTGATTATATGTTCATTAGAATCCAAATCATCATTATCGTCATCATCATTATTAGGCTCATCGCCGTCGTCATACTTTAAAAAAATAAAAACAAAACCTAAACTAATCAAAATACTAAACAGTACTAAACTAAACTAAATAGTTGTCATTGTTTAGTATTTATGTCACCGGACTGAGGATCACGGTTCGCGGTCATAGTCCTGCTACAGCACTAGAGAAATTTGACAAGACATTACTCTACATTTGCCACACTCTCCATCCAGGTGAAGTAAATGGGTACCCTGCAGTAAGATATTCCCTGAATGCTTTACCGCCTTATTTATAGCGGCGGCTCAGCTACAGCTTGAGTAATAACATACAAATATGCCTGTTGACTGATTTAAGGGGCACGGTTGAAAGTAGTGCCCAAGTGCATGGCCCTGGGAAGCGGGGGTGCTGGGGGTGCTGCAGCACCTCCGGAATTTTTCCAGGGGGGGCATAGCACCCCCTGCAAATTTTTTCGGTATGATATATTTACTGTTTCTTTCACAAAATCATATAAAATTACCCCTCGAAGCCTTTTTTTTTTTTTTTTATATTAAAAAAAAAAAAAAAAAAAAAAAAAATTGTAGTAATTGGTGACCAAAAATAAACCCCACCCCAATACAATACCGATCGACAAAATTTTCAAATTATGGAGATATATTACGAGATTTTGGGGACAAAAAAAAAAAAAAAATGTCCTCTTACCCCCCCCCCCCCCCCCCCCCCCCCCCCCCCCCCCCCCCCCCCCCCCCGCTTATTCAACAGCTGGCTGAGTCGTTGCGAAAATTTCGCAATATATATATCTCAGCGGCTCCGGTGAAAAAATCGTTCCCAGGACCCTGCCCAAGTGCAGTACTGCATAGTCAGGGGCAGATCCTTCCCCCCCCCCCCCCCAAAAAAAAAAAAAAAAAAAAAAAATCACATTTAAATAAAATGCCTCAGAATGTACCACAGAGCATCTCCAGGTTCAAAATTCCCCGAGAAGCTATAGCTTAACCGTGACCCGAAAAATAAGAAGTCAATACCCTGTGTCAATTCTCAAAAAATATGCCTGTCAAAGTAAATTTTCTGTCAAAGCATTGCCCGCGGTCAATAAGTAAAAAAAAGAAGGCAAATTAAACACGAAGAAACAAAGGGCAAAACATAAATTGAAAAAACTAAGAAATAAACAAACATACGAATTCTTAGATATTCGTTGCATATTTCTATCAAAGAAATATAAATGTTTTGGAATTCAGACAATCTTGGCTTCTTGTGATAAATGTTGTTGTTGTGTGGCTCAGTTTCAGATGAATTTTTTCTTTCTTTTTTTTCTCTTCGGCCACACCACGAGTTTTACACGAGTGTGCTAGTCGTTCACTTTTAGTTTTACCCTTCACTTGTTGCAAAATGGATGACGAATCCACTCAAATTCTTTCAATGCAAGAGAATGATGATGATGGTGATGAGGAGAATTTTTTCGCTGAATTAGCTGAAGTGCCAATTGATCCTCCTGCGAAAAGAGATACTTGTTCAAGTTGCGGGTAAGTTGCCATTCTTTGAGCAACCAGTCACGGTTGCAGTAGTCGCGATCGACACAGACAGTCGTGGCGTGGGGGAGGTAAGGCGCGGTGGATCGGAGCGAGGACCCTACTTGGCCTAGTGAGGATGGATATAGTCTAGATCCGGATAGCATCATATTCATATCCAGACTTTGACCCGAAACTCCGGCGTGGAGATACCCTACTGAAACAGGCGCTAGTTCAGAATTCTATCCAGACTTTGACCCATATTAGCGGGGAGATACCCTACTAAAACATACCGAAAATCAACTAAATCTTCACCAATCGAATTGTTCAAATAATTGTCGTGAGTTATGTTTCTTACCTGTTTCGTGCCAATTTTCTTATTTTTATAAAGTTATTCAAAATTATAATATACATGCATACGGTGGGGTGCGGGCGCGCGCATGTGTTAAGTTAGCGACTGTAATCTAAGCAATTCATCATTGCAGTCGCTAACTTAACACACGCGCGCGCCCGTACCCCACCTTCGGTACGCGTGGGGTACGGGCAATGTCAATACATAATATTACGTCACACCACAGAGATTTTGACATGTCCTGCTATAAACAGGTGACGCACTTAACTGACGCACACATGAAATTGCACACACATAAAATAGAAAATCGACGAACATTTCAAAATAAATTTTCCAGTTTGTACCTTAAATATGACGAAAATGAGAATTGTTCAAACTTTTAAAATAGTTATGTATTGACGTTAATTGACGTTGCCATTGAACTTAAGTTGCGCTTAAGTTAAGTAGGCCCTCTCTCACTTAAATTCAAAGCTACTCAAACGGATCGACCAATGGGAGCGCGTAAACTCACTGTACAGCGCTCAATGCTCATAGTTCTTTGTGTCTGCATACATCAGTTGTTAATATATGTCAGGCAAGCTCCAGGCAAACTTTTAATTTGTTCAGAGAAACTATTGTTCAACAAGTACAAGATTAGGAGACAGGTCTATTATGCTTTGATAAATCTTTCGCTTAAAGCTTATCAACACTAGTGTGGCTAGGAGGGGTTAGACCACACAGCGAGGTCACTGAGAGGTTGCTATCTCATCAACTCAGCTCTCAAATAACATAAGAAATAGAGGATCATGGGGGACCAACAGGCACCGATTGGGGAAGTTTTCTATATAGAGGGAGCAAGTAGATACAAGTAGGACAGTGTGGCTTTAAACTACTTGTTATTAGACCTATTACCCCAACCAATGAAAGTTTTCTGTATCATTCTTTCAATTCTTTTAGACCTATTGATTCTTCTACATGTCAGCTCGCAATCTGTTTATATTGTTTCTTCTTACACTTACAGTCGACCTGTGAGTGTTGGCCTATGCCGCTTCTTCCCCAAGGAGAGGATTCCAATCGACTCCTGTGTGTACATCATCCAGCATCCCAATGAAGAGAAGCGCTTGCTACGGACGGTACCGATCCTTAAATCTTGCCTACCTCCTGGAAAATGTCAGGTCCTAAAAGGCAAAAGATTCTCAGAAAAGAGGTACAATTTTGAACAAACCACTATTTTTTTTTATCACTTATCTACCCATCAATTCTCAATGTTTGAGGGTGATTGTATTGCTAATATTTGAAAATGAACAGCAGCTTCAAATGAGTGGTTTACATGATTTGAGAAAAAGAAATTGTCTCACTTGATCTGTTTACATTAATTAGATCACCTCACTTGCTTGACACATTCCTTAGTGCATAAAGTGGACTAAACCTTTTTGTTCAGTCTTGAACCTCCTCTATTTGTGGAGAATTCTTTTGGGGTGATAGTTTCATTATTTAGTTGGAAAATATTATTAGTCATACATCCAGTAAATTAGTAACCATATATGTTCCACCCTGTATAGTAATTTGCCATTATGCACCATATACCATTCAATTTATCTGTGGTGTAAAACTATCAGTAGATTCCATTAAAAGAGTATAATATATTTCATTATCTTTGTCTACACATAACTCTAGCTATCCCGAACTAGCCAAAGTGTGCTCCAGTCCCAACACGATAGTCTTGTTTCCAGGGCCTGACGCCATAGACATCAATGAGCTTCCCGTTCTGCCACCCAGCATCAATGGCCATAGGCAGGGTTACAATATACTCGTCATGGATGGGACTTGGCATCAGGCTACCAGTATATTCAAAGCAAATCCCATGTTCCAAATCCCTCAACAAGTGAGTTGCATTTTCAATTACATTACGAAAATAGACTTTTCAAGTTGGTTCGGCTGAAGTAAAAGGAAATTTTTGTTTTCATCTTGTACATGCTGATGTTGTGAAATCAGTTCTATTCCAGTCAGGAACAAAAAGATTAGGTTGTCTATTCGTTATATTGTATTCATGATTGTATGATAAGTTTATATGTTTACCCTCCTCCCATAGTGAACTGGTTTATAGTATTTCAATATCCTCTGAATCCTCTGAATATAACAGCAAACTAAGAAAGTGTGTTTAAAATTTTCCTATCTGAACTATAGCCTATCTAGTTATTTAAAAAAACTAGTATATTATTTCAACAACTTCAGAATTAAAAAGGTATTCCATTTTGTTCATGTTTTGCTCGTTGTTACGAGTGGTTTCCTCTACCCGTTGTCCCCAGGTCCTTTGTTCCACAACAACAGAATACACAACACAAAGTGGTTAGATTTCAAAGGCTGATCTTCATATTTGAGCTTCGTTCTTCAACTCCAAAACTAGACTAACTCGTCCTCAGACGGTTGGTACAAAGTATCTAGATTCGGTCGATACACCCATCACACTCCCCCTCATAAATTAGCACTTATACCAGTAGGAGAAGTGCTATAAAAACATTTCTTTTTCAATGTTGTTTCAGCAACTGCTGTAAGAATACAAAAACCTGAAAGTATTTATAAGTATGAGGTCTTTGTAGATTTAGAAATCTGATAAACAAGTCAGCTTGTAAAACTATACAGTACCAGCATGCAAATGGTATCACAGTGTTGTCTAGTGGTTTTTGTTCATACAATAAAATTGAGTATGAACAGCTATAAGTAAAAACATTAACCATTCTTTTATCATCCTGCTATATCATTTTCATCACTGACTTTTGCATATATCAGAAGTCATTTGTACTAAACATAAAACAAATACAATTCAAATCGCAGAGAAGTTCACCTTAAATGACCTATCAATATCAATATGTCTTCATGCTTCTTTGCAACTTTGAATCTAAACATATTTCTTTGCATAAAAATAATAATTAGCAAACTTCAGCAACATTAAACCTGTCTGAAAGATAATATAATATAGCCTTCACGTCAGTTGTAGAAACATGTTACTATTAATCTGAAGTTTTGCATTGTAGTGTAAAACCATATCATCTGTGTTGGTTGAGTATTGAATATCTTCAAGAATATTTTTGATTACTTTTAATATATAACCAAAAATATGGTAAAACACCAAAATCCTTTTTTGTTTCAAAATTCTTTCTTTCAATATTTATCCTGCCTTGGATAAAACATATCAATCAATTTACTGTTTCTGTTTTCATATATATGCATGCACAGACAAAATGATAACGTACTAGTCTTTCTAGTTTCTTGTGTTTGTACCAAAAGGGTTTTAACACAATAATATTATCATGCATGTTCAAATTCGTCAACGAATATGATAAGCATATCACATACATATATACACTGGTTTACAGACATCTGGAAAGCAAACATAAGAAAAATACATTTTTCTTTGAGTCCAATAAACAGTTTCAATGAGTCCAATCAGTCTATGTTCACAATGCTTTGTGATTATTAAAGAAACCATCAAAGTTAAAAGTTCTGGTTTCCTTTCTCACATAGAATTCCAGTGAATTCACCAATGTTCAACTGTTCAAGAATGATGCTTCACTGTAAGTCCAAAGATCACACACAAGATAAAGCGTCCGCAATAACATTGTCCTTTCCTGGCACATGTAGAATGTCCAAGTTGTATTCTTGGAGCAGCAAACTCCATCGCGTCAGTCTTTGGTTCTTGTTTTTCATTCTGTTGAGGAATGTCAGGGGATTATGATCAGTTAATACCCTCACTGGATGTTGAGATCCACTGACATACACGTCGACATGTCGAAGTGCAAGTATCAAAGTCAATGTTTCTTTTTCCACAGTTTCTTTGAGAAGAATGATATGGGTCTGTCGATACCTTCAGCGTCTGCTTGAGTAAGAACTGCACCAGCACCCACATCGCTCGCGTCCACCATCATGCTGAACGGCTGGTTGAAATCCGGAGCCATCAGTACCGGATTGGTAGATAAGAGGGCTTTTGCCTGGTTGAAAGCACTCTTGCAGTCGATTTCCTTTTCAAGATGTTTCAGTTTTGTTGGGTTTGCACGACATGGTGCCTGTTTGATTGGGGTTGGATCACCCACATCAACATCATGCTCAACAGCATCAGTACGAGAGGGAACATCAGCAAATAACTGTGGATATTCACTTAACAGCTCTTTTACATCGCTCCTCTCCTTCACAGATAAGTGTGTTAGTTTGTTATCGATGTGTGCTAGAACCTCTGAATTTTTCAATTTCACACATGGGTTCTCTCTCTCAATCTTGCACACTTCTTTCTCAACTTCACACTTTGAGTCACATTCAACAGCACTTAACACTGGTTGTGCTTTCTTCTCGTCATCTCTTCGGATATATAGCTTAAGCATATTCACATGACACACACGTCTCTTCTTCTGCCTATCTGGAGTAATGACAACATAATCGACTTCACCAACTTTCTCAGCCATAGTGTACGGCCTAGAAAATCTAGCCTGCAAAGAATGACTAACTATCGGCAGTAAGACTAAGACTTCATCTCCTACCTCGAAATTCCTCTCTTTGGATTTCCTGTCATACCACGCCTTTGTTACATTATTAGCCGTAATGTGCCTTAATGGTATCGCTTCGGGATATCTCGTCGCAGCGCACATTATCGTCAATAAGTATTCATTACCTGCCTTTGTCTTTGGCAGAGGACCTACACAATCTACTATGATCCTAGAAAATGGCTCATCGAACGCCGGTATTGGCTTCAATGGTGCTGCCGGTATTTTCTGATTCGGTTTACCTACAACTTGACATGCATGACAACTTCTGCAAAAATTTGCAACATCTTTTTGCACACCTGGCCAAAAGAAATGAGAAAGAATTTTCTCCTGGGTTTTGTGAACCCCTAAATGACCTGCAAGTGGAGCTTCATGAGCAAGGCTAATTATGTCCTGCCTGTATGTAGAAGGGACTACAATTTGATGGACTTCTTTCCACAGCTCATCTGCAGGGACATCTGCTGGCCTCCACTTTCTCATTAGCACACCTGCTTTCTTGTAATAACAAACAGGCACAGTCAATGCCTCCTCCTCAGAAAAAGCTCTCTCATTCAAAGAACTCAGATGAGGATCTGTCTGTTGCTCCTTTAGCAACTCACTCTTGTTCAAAGATAGTGGTTCAGATTTTTCACTATTTCCTACACTATGATCCTTTCTTGCACTCTCATCCACATTGGAATCAGACTCATCTTCAACCAAACGACAAAAGAAAGAATCTCCTAAGTCAACATCTATCTCATTAGACTTCGTCTCTGACTCAACTTTCTTAGCCATTGAACGAGTTACAGCACATGCTGGGAACACTACTGGTAATTCTGCAACCAACTCATCTGTCTCAGAACTTTCACAAGGACTCGAACTTACTACTGGACATGACACGACTCTATCACCAGCGAGATCATTTCCTAATATGATGGATACCCCTTCCACAGGAAGTGATGGTCTAACTGCCATCTTCACCATACCAGAAACAAGGTCTGACTTCAAGTCTACCACATGAAGGGGTGCCTCCACAAAGCCGTCTCCAATGCCTTTGAGCAAAACACTAGCACCAACAGAAGAACTACCACAAAAGGGCAACGCACTTTCCAAAATCAAGGACTGAGAAGCACCAGTATCCCGCAACACTTTCACTTTTCTTGCTACATCACTCTCTGCTACAGATACATATCCTACAGACACAAACGGTTCATACTCTTTCTGAATTTTTTCCATGTTCGCTGGTACAATTCTACTTTGTGAGTTTGACACGGTTTGCACAAATGCATTAGGATGTGCACTAGATTCCTGTTTCTTAGCCTGAAGTGAAGGACACTTTGACTTTATGTGCCCATACTGTTTGCAAGCATAGCACATTCTTTCCTCTGTTACCTGTCCTTGCTGGGACTGCGGTTTTATTTCATCTTGTGATGAACTAGTTTTCTGGCTTTTGCTCCAGTTTCCATTTTTCTTAGGTTCTACACTCATTTTGTTAGAGATTTTGTGCGTGTGCACGTAATCATCCGCGATTCTTGCTGCTTCATCCAGCGAATCGACGCGCTGCTCTTCTAAATGTATACGAACATCCAGTCGCACGCTGTGCTTGAATTCCTCAAGTAGAAGAATTTCACGCAATTTATCATAATCATGATCTACATGGAGAGATGAGCTCCATCTGTCAAACAATTGTTCTTTTTGTCTTGAAAACTCCATATGAGTTTGCGATTCTTCCTTTCGCGCTCTGCGAAATCGCTGCCTGTACGCTTCGGGTACAAGTTCGTAAGCTTTTAGCACGCTCGATTTTACTTTATCGTAATCCGACACGTCGGCCATCGACATTGCTAAGTAGGCATCCCTAGCCTTACCGCTAAACTTACTCTGAATCAGGTGAGCCCACATTTCCCTAGGCCACCATTCTGACATGCTTCGCAACGTCAAAATGCCTATCAGCATTTCTGCTCTCTTTTCTGTTTACGGCAACAAGTTTCTCTCTCTCCAACTCTACTCTCGCCCTTTCTAATTCTAGTTCCTTTATCCTCACTTCATCCGAAACTGAAGACCTACGCTGAGAATTTAATTCAGGAGACCGAGACCTAGACCCTGGAGGAGTCACAATGATACCGTCCGCCGCCTCTGAAGACAAAACCTCTTCAGCAACCAGAAATTCAACAATCTTATTCAAGATGTCCGACTTCAGCAAGTAACGTTTAATGCCAACAACCTCATAATGAGTTGCTACATCTAACAATTCAACTTTAGTCAATGAGCTTAATCGCTCCGCAGACGGATCCCTAACAAACTCTCCCAACGAGAACTCGCTAGCCATCATGCAAAAAACCTAGCCTCCTAATAACCTAGAAATAGCTAGAGCCTGGCCGTTATAATCCCCAGCCAACCTTAAAACACCTAGATTCTACAATATCCGAGAAATCTAGACAACCTGACTGTTATAACCCTCAGTCAAACCCTGCAAATCCATGCAGAAACATGAGAAGACAACAATGTTTTTCTCACAACACATTTACACCACGAATGCCTGAACCTGAAACGGCTACCCCAGCGGTGCCCGACGATATCATCTTAACGAACCGACATCGACAACACACACACAGTACACACCGAACAGTCCGCTCATAAGTAACGTGTATGAAACTCGTCGCACGCAATGTAATGCAACATGCCAGCGCTAGTAATATGATCACAAAAATCACCTGAAAATCATACTTTTCACTTTATATACCTGGCCGAGCCCCCATTTGTTACGAGTGGTTTCCTCTACCCGTTGTCCCCAGGTCCTTTGTTCCACAACAACAGAATACACAACACAAAGTGGTTAGATTTCAAAGGCTGATCTTCATATTTGAGCTTCGTTCTTCAACTCCAAAACTAGACTAACTCGTCCTCAGACGGTTGGTACAAAGTATCTAGATTCGGTCGATACACCCATCACACTCGTTTGATGTCAAATGCAATCATTCATTGCAAGTATAATTTTCATAATGGGATTGGAAGAAAAAAATGAAAAAATTTAGTTAAATGAAACCAGAACAGATATTTAACCAAGTAAGAGGAGGACTTTTAGTTACAGACTGTCAATTATACACAGGTAATCTTTTTTGCACATGGCTATACAGTGATCTACAGGGAAGATCCTTCATTTTGTAATTTCTCACTTACATATGCAGCCCTCTTGGGAAATCTGAATGTTTTCTCTACCATTATTCCAGGTGCAATTTACAAATTCTGGATCCAGTGAATATACCATCCGGACACAGCCTCTCGATTCAACAGTGTGCACAGTGGAATCGGCTGCCATAGCGTTGTCTGTGCTAGAGAGAAACCCGGAAATCAGAGAAGTAATTTTTATTTTCATACTCAAAGTGTTAAATGCCTTAATAGTGGTTTAGGGATGTGTTTTTTTCGTTGTAAAAGTTAGCCATGTGTGTACTGTAGAACCACAAAGTTTTATCATTACAGGAATATTTCATGATGATTTGGTGTTCTAAAATGTGATGCTTTCCATTACTCCTTAGGAATGACCTCGGAAGGACAGACCTTTGTTGTTGATAAGTCAGGAACTGTTCTTTGATAGTGCCTGGGTAGCTTGTGCACTGCTGACTCAATTAAACTTGTTTCTGGATGAGCCCACAGACGGGAAATCATTATGAACAAAATACTCCGGCTATCTCCCTCCTCTATGATTATAACTGCGTGATATTAGGAATTACGAATCATATCTTGAACCTTTTTACATTGCTTCTTGGATCATTGACAACTCCCCAAGAGTCTCTCTCTCTCTCTCAGTCATTTTGTTCCTATCGCTTGTTGTGCTAAGATATCAATTGGTTAAACCTCTTTAGAGTGATGCATCATTCATCGATCTGTTGTGAATCTTTTCATTATTTTAAATTTAAAGATCCTTGCCAAAGGAATAAAAGAGGACCAATCCTTCATACCAAGTTACTTTATTATAAAGTTGAAAAGATGTGAATAAAATTAATGAAAATTTGAACAGAGTTGTCCCCAAATGTCATCAAATTAAATATCACAATCTGTTGACAAGCTATTGCAAACAGCTTTAACTTCATTTTTCCTTGCCAGATTTGGTTTAAATTTTCACTGATTTTATTCAAATCAATTCAAAACAATAATGGTAAATTTGTATGCCTCTGTTATGAAGTAGCCGGAGGCATTATGTTTTCAGGTTGTCCGTCCGTACGTACGTCCCGTTCTCGTGATCGCGTTATCTCAAGAACCCACTGATGGATTCCTACCAAACTTTGGCCATTTATATTTTGAATGCTGTTATGTCAATTTATATGTAATTTTGATATTGTTACATGTTATGAAATTCCATATTTTATCTTTGTCTATATTTTCATGATGATGGAAATAAATTTCGATTCAATTCAATTCAAATTCAATTCAATTCAATGTATGTAACTTGCAAAGCCAATGAATTAATAAGATTTTTGGGTAACGAGGTCAAAGGTCACAGGGCTCATTAGGTATGCAAAAATAGCTTGTGATCGCGTTATCTTAAGAACCGACTGATGGATTCCTACCAAACTTTGGTCATGTATGTAACTTGCAGAGCCAATGAATTGATTAGATTTTGGGGTCACGAGGTGAAAGGTCAAAGGTCACAGGGCTCATTATGTTTGCAAAAATAGCTTGTGATTGCGTTATCTCAAGAACCGACTGATGGATTCCTACCTAACTTTGGTCATGTATGTAACTTGCAGAGCCAATGAATTGATTAGATTTTGGGGTCACGAGGTGAAAGGTCAAAGGTCACAGGGCTCATTATGTATGCAAAAATAGCTTGTGATCGCATTGTCATTAGAACTGATGAATGGATTACCATCAAACTCATGACATGTTTGTATCTTGCATTTGGGGTCATGAGGTCAAAGATCAAAGGGTCATACATGTATATGAGAAATAGCTTGTAATCACGATATTCTGAGAACCTGTTAATTTGAAAAATTTCTTCCATTTTGGTTTGTAAAATTGCTCTATGACAGAGGCATCACTTTTGAATGCGCACAGTCAAAGTTCCATCTAGTTAATGAAGGTTTTGGTTCCTTTAAAGCCTCACTGTACTACTTGTAGCTACTTGCTCCCTCTGTATAGAAAACAATGCCTAAGCGGTGCCCGTTGGTCCCCATGATCCTCTTTTTCTTATGTTAATTGAGAGCTGAGTTCATGGGATAGCCATCTGTAAGTGACCACGCTGGGTGGTTTAATCCCTCCTGGCCCAGCTAGTACAGACAGGCTTTAAAAGAGCCAAATGATCCTTGCCTTAGAGTGATACTGGGTGGATATATCCGTCAAATGTTACCAATCTTTTTCTCTTTGACTGTTTAGATCCTTGCCAAACCGTTAAGAGCGATGTGTCAGTTCCAGATGAACCATGGTGCAGTGGTACATCACAGCAAGGAGTATCTCAAAGCACACCCAGAGCTTCCTCAATGTAAGTACAGTTAAACCTGTCTATAAAGACCACCCAAGGGAGACAAGAAAAGTGGTCTTTATAGGCAGGTGGTCTTTATGTACAGGTTCCTTTAGTACATGTTTCAATGAGAAACCATTTTCAAGGGAAACAAAAAATGTGGTCTTTGTAGACAGGTGGTCTTTCTGCACAGGTGGTCACTAAAGCAGGTTTCACTGTATATTCAATCTGTCTCTCAGTTCCAAAACACATTTTTGTAACCCAGGTGTGGTACTTCCATCATATGAAGCAGGTAAACGACTTAAAGGTTTATGTACATGTATATGATTCATTCCCATGTATTAGGTGCCATCATTCACTACTCATAGTTTCTTATGTTATTTACATAGTGATACCATTAATGGATTATCAAACCTAAACTAACAGACAACTGCTCTAAGAAAAGCAGAAATAAATGATGTTCACGACTACGTCACAAACAAAGTTGAAATCTTATTTGTAGGATTTTGTATTTCAAATATTCATAACTCCTTTATTATTGGAATAATTTATTTCAAACTTTTGCCATCCTATTTCTCTTTTTATTCCTTCACTTTCATACAAATATGCTCACTACAAAGGTTGGATTGCCCTTTAATGCAGAATTAATACCATAATCTTTCAGCAGATCAAGTTTGAAATAGACTGAAGTACTGGCTTTTCTTCAAGTTTTAACTTTATCATATCCTGCTTAATTTAATACTAACAAATTTGATAGATTTGTATTTCATTCTTTTAATCAATATATGCATCAAAAGATCTATCATGTTTCCATGAACAACTTGTTATTTTTAAAATAATATCATAGTGCCAAAATTGAACAATAAATCTAATTTTGAATCCCTTTATCATATTACTCATGTTCCCTCCCCTCCCTCCCCCCTCTCTCTATATCCTTACCCCCTTCTAGACAAGAGCTGGTTGCCTCGTAAAAATGAGCCATCTCCTGATAAGTCATGACAGAGTGGCATCCTGGAGCGTTACCTAGCAACCAGATGACTTACTCTCCTCCAGGCTAATGATGCGACACGAGGAGGAGCAAGTATTACAAGGGATCATAAGCCTAAGCCTCATGCTGGATTTTGAGGTTATACTTATCATCATCAACATGCAATGTATCCATTGGAGATTATATTTTTGTATGGTTTATTCATGTGCATGTAAGCTGGTCTGATACATTCAGAATAAGTAACGTATTGAATGGAAAACCCTCTGTTACTGCTTCATTGTTTTTTTAGTGCGCTTTCTAAGCACACTTGAAGGATAAGAGCCATCATTAGTTTTTTATACTATGAGGGTAAAAAGGGGAATGATGATGATGATGATGAACAGCATTTGTATGGTGCCATATATCTGTTTCAAATGACATTCAAAGGCTAATTAAAGGATAAGACACCTTATTGTCACCCTTCTCTATCCTCCCAAATAGTCCACTGTATCATATGGCAAATGATAACATTTTCACAAATGAACTAAAAAAACAAAAGGTTGTTTATTTGATAAGGTAAGGACACAATGTACAAAATTAAAAAAATTAAAAAACACTTAACAAAGAACAGCACATGTATTGAAGTCAACACCATCCTCAGAAAAAGAGACATAGATCCCTTCATTCAGGGACCTCCTCAACAAATAGAATCAAGAAACATTTCGACCTGTCAAATTCTCCCATGTTAAATTCTCCCATGTTAAATAGTTGCTGTCTCAGCAACAAACATTACCGGGATATGTATACATATATTTATCCTGTTATTCCTACAGAAACATTAACTTTGACATTAGTGAAATATTACCAGCTGCCAAAATACCTTCAACAGGAAACCCTGTGAGGAAATATCCATCCCTTCACTCAACACAGAGTTTGGTAAATTATATGGATTGGTATTCCTTCCCGCAGTGGATCGAGTTGACCTCCGAGGTCCAGGAGTCTCTATCTCCTCATGTTCCATCTGTGGCAGTTCATTCTCGCCGACTATCATGTGTTCCTCCATATCATTGGTTTCATCATCGTTCGGCAATGAGTGAGGGCCAGGAGTCAAAGATATCTCCTCATGTTCCATCTGTGGCAGTTCATTTTCGCTTTCCAATACGTGCTCCTCCTTACCATCATTGGTTTCATCATTATCTGAGAATGCGTGCGGGGCTGATGGCACACTCTCTACCTCTAGCTGGTTTAGTGCCTGGGCAATGTCACGTGCCTCCCATTGCGCATTAGGTATATCATCTTGAAATTCATCTTGCTTGGACCTTGAAGTATGAGTTCCAGTCTCTGAACTAGGTGGCACGTTTTCAATATGCTCCAGAATTGACTCTGGAACTATTAATTAGTCAGCTCGGTTTACCGTTTTGAATTTCCTATAACCATGAAATGGTTCAATTTCATACACATGACCTGTTGGGTTCATTCTTTTGCGGATGCGGTATGGCCTTCCTTGCCATATGATTTGGATTTTATGCCTTCCCTTCCAAGCCTGCTGACGTAGTAACACTCTCTTTAAATGGTGTTGCAGTTGGGGGCAGTTCCTCTTAAAGTGGTCGGTTGCTCCACACAGAAAACAACCTGGAGACCAGCGCGAGCGGCTCTGTGGTCCTGGGCGACTTTGTTGGTCCAGTAGCCTATTTATTGTCTGATTCTGTTCTTCCTGCAAAATTAACAAGCATATTACCATTTACCAAACATTTTCATTTCTTGAAGTAATATGGAAATAAATAATCCTGAATCATAGTAATTAAAAACATAAAAGAATGTTCTTTTTTTAAATTAAATACGGAAATGAAAAGTAGACCTACTTAAACACTAGGCTTTTAGAAAATATCTTTTAAAATGCAATTACACCACCAGTACTCAGCATAAGGGCGACATGTAGTAATGTAGTCCCCTCCACGTACTCTGGATCATGAATCATCACAAGCATACATTTTGTTGGAATGCCATTACAATTCATAGTAAACGTACCTTTCTTTGAAATTCCAATTACAAAATCAATTGTACATCCTAGCTCAGTACCTTGCTGATACATGTATGTTAAACTTCTTAGTACCGATATACTCTTGATTAACATCACCATATATGCAAAAGAAAAACTAACTAGGTCGCTAAACCTAGTATAACACTAAGACACTGAATAGATGAGATATTGTCTAACTTAGACTCAATATAAGAAACAGTTCAGCAAGCTTGCAATCTAAACAAAATAACAGGCAACTAGATCCTGATGACCTAGAGGTATAAAACTTAAAGTCTTACTCCTTGACTTGGATAAGCTTTCCAGAAGACATGTCCCTGTAACACAGACGATAGGGATCTAGGTGAAAAAAGGGCGCTTACTCTCTTTCTTTAAACGCTGAAAGATACGGACTTCGGTCTTTCTCAGCATCTGGATTCTCTTGGACAGGTCATCTGCGACGAAAATCTTATCGGATTTGTAAAGCAAGTTGGTTGCTTTCAGTTTATAGACGCAGGCTCTTCTTACCCTTTCTTTTGCTGTGTATGTTGCGAATTCTACTTGGATCTGCCGAGGCACAATATTGGTTAAGAATATTATGCACGTTGCATTTGCTGCCGCTCCACTTCTTGAGCGGGTAGTCACCGTTGCTACACCCTGGTACATAGCAATTTCTCGACATAGCGCTCCACTTCTTATAGGAATATCTGTTCTGATCTGATTACAAATGTTGCTCCACTTCTTGAGCCGGTAGTCACCATTGCTACACCCTGGTACATAACAATGTCTGGACATGCCCTACTTTTTTATAGAAATATCTGTTCTGGGAGGTGTTTCATAAAGAGTTTGTAAAGTTACGCATGACTTTACGAACGACTTGTATATGAAGTGCCAGATAGGATGCCCAAATTTTTTTCAGATATTTCCAATAACCTCAATTAAATTATGGCAAAAAATATACTTTGCATTAAAAATGGTTGTTATAATAAGAATGTTAATCTACATCTGCACAGTTCAACTTAATAAATAATAATCAATATGCGACACATCGTTTGCCTTTCTCCATGTTTTTCTTACCTCACAAAGACAAGTCCAGTCTACACTTGTAAATGATGACAAATTAACACAATCATCATTAGTATTCTTTACTCTTTAGCCATTGGGTAAAGAATGAAAAACAATGTTTTAAAAATGAATTTAACTTTCTACATGATATACTGCACTGCACTCAGTGCACTGCATGAAATGCCCGAGTCCGAGCTGGCTCATGCTCGTCCATATCAATGCTGCTGACTAGCAGGTTGTCTATATAAGCGTAAACAAAAGGCAGGTCCCTCAAAGCTTTGTTGATAAACCCTCTGAAATGTCTGTGCTGCATTCATCAACGCAAAAGGCATTCGCGTAAGCTCAAACAAACCAAAGGGGTCCTGATGGCTGTCTTAAGAATGTCACATGGCTCTACAGGAATCTGATGGTAAGCCCTAACCAAAGCTTAGAAAAAACTTGCTTTCCATGGAGTGAACCTGCAAGGTCCTGCAAATGAGGAATGGGATACCTGTCTGGAACAATTGATGCATTCAATGCTCGATAATCCCCACAAGGCCGTCAATCTCCAGGCGTCTTCTTGGGCACCATGTGCAAAGGTGTAATCCAATGACTGGAAGAAGGACGTATAATACCGAGCTTAAAAAAAGCTTCTTGTCGCGTTTCATATATATTTACAAGACTTTAGAGCAGATGATTTGTGTTCAGATTGGTGTAAGCTTTCCGTACATGTATGATTTGTCCATTTTGGGAAATTTCTTCGCATAGCTACTTTATGTTTGAACATTTTGTTCATTATTTACCAGACTTCTGTGCTAGGCTGTCATTGGGGCGCAGGTCGGCTTAGCTCACAACCCTATCCGCATGTGCCTTGGCAACTCCAAACTGGTCTTGTAGAATGCTGCGTGCTCTGGTGTAACCTGTATCTGGGTGTAGCAAAATGCAATTTTCTATCGCTTCCTTTGCCTTTCCTGTACAGAATTGGATAAGATAGGTTAACCGCAGCCTATTATCATGTACTTTATGCTCTATGTTAACTTCAAAATTATTACAAAAACTCCAATACGGTACTCAATGAGATTACCTGAGAAACTGGTTATGTCTGGTTTGGCCAGGTGCTTCGCCATAACCATCATTTCAAATATATTATGATCTAAAGAATTTACGTTATTAGTACAAGCATTTGGATTTTGTGGCATTTTATGTTCCTCATCACTATGTGTTCCGCCCAACACCCCATTGTAGCCAACATACTACCATGACCCTCAACTCTTTGGGAATTAACATCCTGATGAGTCGAAGACGATGGCAATATGGGTCTTGTGAGGGAAATATACGTTGTATCTCCCGAAAGTAGGAGCCAGTAAATATTATTATTATTATGCACAACAGACATCTAGAGTGAACAATGAAATGTTATTCACAATTTTAAGAGCAGCCCATACATGTACATGTACATACCCACTGTTTTAAAACTTGATATAAAGGGAAGTTATTAAACTTACCTGGGTAGTGGTAGGGCTTCATTATTCGACAGAATCCATGAAAAACTCAAATTTCCAAAATAATTTCAGGATCACTGGTAGACGACTTCCACAATTGTCACAAAGTTAGAACAGAAACTTTTAAATCTGTTAACACCAAACACTGTTTTGGAATTGAAACATTTAATGCGAAGTCTTCAATTCACGAAATCCAAAAGTTTCTTCAATATCTAACGTACTTTATACAAGTTTTATCATACTTAATATTGTTAAAGTAATTAATTGTTACCGAGCATTTATTATGTACAAATGGTGTCTGCTGCACTTGCATTGTCTGTCGAGTTGTAGTGCTGGTACTGCTTGTAGTGTTTCTGACCATAGATCCAGAAGAATTGTTGTTTGCATTTCCAGCAATGGCTACTTCCTCAATAACTTCTGATTGAGAACAAACCTCCTGAATAGACAGCTGAGAACTTGAATCTCCCAAATCAAAGTTTATATCAAACTCCTCACTCTCAACGACATTTGCTGGTGGAACTAGCGCCTGATTTTGGTCCATCTCTGGTGGCATATTCACAGTCGCAGCTGGCGTTGACCGAACCACCACCTGTTGTCCAACAAGAGTCGAGATATGGTATCAGACATCGCCATTTTCTTGTCATTGCATACACGTCCTGTGTAGGATGTCAAACTTTTTTGTTGTTGTGACCAGACTCTTGGCAAATATCTCTGTTTGCGAAACAGGCCTTATCGAGCATCCTTATGCAAGTTGCCCTCACACAATGGTTGGTATATATTCTTGATAGTCCAGCCTTCACGCCTCATGTTCATCGGGAGTTCATTTATCAAGCAAAGGAGAGGCCAAGTAGCTCTACGGGATGATTTAAATATCAGCACTCCATCTGTATTCCAGATGAAAGAAAAATTATTTGTATCAGATTTACTTGGAGATGGTGTGTATCAGGAAGCTCAGGAGAGGGCTCCTGGAGATGGTGTGTTGACGACAAATCAGGAAGCTCAGGAGGGGGCTCCTGGAGATGGTGTGTATCAGGAAGCTCAGGAGGGGGCTCCTGGAGATGGTGTGTATCAGGAAGCTCAGGAGGGGGCTCCTGGAGATGGTGTGTATCAGGAAGCTCAGGAGGGGGCTCCTGGAGATGGTGTGTATCAGGAAGCTCAGGAGGGGGCTCCTGGAGATGGTGTGTATCAGGAAGCTCAGGAGGGGGCTCCTGGAGATGGTGTGTATCAGGAAGTTCAGGAGGGGGCTCCTGGAGATGGTGTGTATCAGGAAGCTCAGTAGGGGGCTCCTGGAGATGGTGTGTTGACGACAAATCAGGAAGCTCAGGAGGGGGCTCCTGGAGATGGTGTGTATCAGGAAGCTCAGGAGGGGGCTCCTGGAGATGGTGTGTTGACGACAAATCAGGAAGCTCAGGAGGGTGCTCCTGGAGATGGTGTGTTGACGACAAATCAGGAAGCTCAGGAGGGGGCTCCTGGAGATGGTGTGTATCAGGAGGCTCAGTAGGGGGCTCCTAGAGATGGTGTGTATCAGGAAGCTTAGGATGGGGCGCCTGGAGATGTTGTGTATCAGGAAGCTCAGGAGCAGGCTCCTGGAGATGGTGTGTATCAGGAAGCTCAGGAGGGGCTCCTGGAGATGGTGTGTATCAGGAAGCTCAGGAGCGGGCTCCTGGAGATGGTTTGTATCAGGAAGCTCAGGAGCGGGCTCCTGGAGATGGTGTGTATCAGGAAGCTCAGGAGGGGGCTCCTGGAGATGGTGTGTTGACGACAAATCAGGAAGCTCAGGAGCGGGCTCCTGGAGATGGTGTGTATCAGGAAGCTCAGGAGGGGGCTCCTGGAGATGGTGTGTATCAGGAAGCTCATGAGCGGGCTCCTGGAGATGGTGTGTATCAGGAAGCTCAGGAGCGGGCTCCTGGAGATGGTGTGTATCAGGAAGCTCAGGAGGGGGCTCCTGGAGATGGTGTGTTGACGACAAATCAGGAAGCTCAGGAGGGGGCTCCTGGAGATGGTGTGTTGACGACAAATCAGGAAGCTCAGGAGGGGGCTCCTAGAGATGGTGTGTTGACGACAAATCAGGAAGCTCAGGAGGGGGCTCCTGGAGATGGTGTGTTGACGACAAATCAGGAGGATCAGGAGGGGGCTCCTGGAGATGGTGCGTTGACGACAAATCAGGAAGCTCAGGAGGGTGCTCCTGGAGATGGTGTGTTGACGACAAATCAGGAAGCTCAGGAGGGTGCTCCTGGAGATGGGGTGTTGACGACAAATCAGGAAGCTCAGGAGGGGGCTCCTGGAGATGGTGTGTAGACGACAAATCAGGAGGCTCAGGAGGGGGCTCCTGGAGATGCTGTGATGCATCTGGAGACTTACAACATTTTATATTGCATTGAATTAGAATCAAAAGGTTCACAAAATGATTTACATTAACATAATGATATTGAGCACCAGCCGATGCCTGAGGATCACCTAAAAGAATTTAACAATTCTGTCTAGAGGCTCTCCACATTGGCTGGTGCATACATAAAACAAAATATAAAGATAAGGTCAACATAATTTATAAATGAATGTGTAATATACATGTAGATCAAATACTGTTAGGATTATTATCAAAAACGATTGAAAAAAGATTGTCCATGCAATTTCAATGGCTCGAAGGCATCCCTTGGCATTGGAAGACGCACCTCAACAGAGCTGTCTGTTTTCCGCTGTATGTGAAGCGCCTCCTTGATTCTTGTGGCCAGTTGCAAATAAAAGGAAGGATGTGGCTTCTTCTGTTGTTTCTAAGAATTCCTTGGGAATATCAATGATTTCATTCACTGGCCGCCATTCATCGTAACGCTTGTCCCAGCCAATGTAGTGACCTAAGCCATACACGGTGTCAAGTTCAGAGGGCCTTGTAGTCAACTCTACATTGGCACCTTTTTGGCCGGTCTGCTTGAAAACAAAAATAATGAAAACAATCATGAACAAAATCATCACACCTGTATAGGAAGTTTATCAGTGTTGTTGACTCAAATTGGTGACGAGACAAAATAAATCTTGAATTTGATTTGATTAAAATTGACGCGCTACGAGTTCATAATGACGTGCACAGTTTTTCCTTCGTAATCATTTTGCCTTGCGCGTAGACTAGAAGGGATGAGATTTAGACGACGTCAATGCACAGCGAGAGTTTAAAATACGGCTGCAAGATTTTCAACATGGATGTCGATTTTGACCCATAATTTCCTAAAAGGGACCATTAAATGGATTATTTCAGTCAAGTTGGTAAGTGGAACCAATGTATAATAGCCTATGTAAATTAAAACGCCATGGGTTTTTAATATCTGAGCTCCTTTTGACAACAAAAACCTAAATTCTATGCATGCACATTCTCTTGCAAATTGAGTCCTCTCCATAGACAATTGCCATCGAATGCCCAAGTTTGAAAGAAAAATGATCACTGGTTTTGTGACTTTACTTTAATAGTAAAACATACATGATCATGAAGCTAGTATAATGAACTTTGATAATCTGTTCACCCTTTTTTGCGGCTATTACCCATTTTAAAGATACATGTGTTTTAGTTGGAAAAATGTGCTAAAAACACATGTTTCCGGGCGAGCAGATGCGCGCTAGTTGTTATTATGATTTGCATATTCGTAGTCTGCTTTTCTCACATGAATCTCACCCACATTTGACCCTTTATTTCCGTCACCTCATTTTCAAGAAATTCTACACCATTTTCCAGATCTATTAATCATGTGTCTAAATTTTTCAGCTTCTTCTCAATGCTGGTAACTTTTTCAGATATATCGTCCACTTTCTTGCAAACTTCATCCAATATTGACACTTTTTGTAGTATAGCCAGTTTAAACAAACATAAATTTAATAGCACAAAATGCATTCTAATACTTTAAATACATTATGAGGTAGGCAGTTCAAGGCAAGAGAAAACAGGCAGACTTGACAGTTACAGAGTTGCTTGGTACAGTTTATCATACATACATTTAATTATACTTTAAATACAGCTCTAAATTTGTATGAGGTAGGCAGTTCAAGGCAAGAGAAAACGGGCAGACTCGACAGCTACAGAGTTGCTTGGTACAATTTATCAACGTGCACTTTCTTTAGAGTTTGATAGCTGCATACAAACTTAGACTCCAATCTCCAATCCAATCTCCTTTAAAACCAATTCAGGAGCTAGGTATTCTCTGAAGAACTGCTCTGCAACATCCATAGCACTAGTCCACATTCCAATGTCGTAGTAGATGCGTTCAAGGTGAAAACCAGCTTGTGTGTACACGAAGAAGTCGCACCATATTTGTCCTGTAATGCCCATTTGCGACTGTACTTGGTAGTAGTACTGATGATTTTTCTTTAGCTTTGAAGAGCCAGTTGTTACAGTCAACCAGTCGAGGTTCTCGGCTGAAGGCTCGTCGAGAGCGATGGAGCGGGACACTTTATCTCTAGTAATCCTGTCTCGTCACAGCACACGCAGGATACCAAACCATCTGGCGATGCACCCAGAAACACTTTGCTTTTGTCAACAAACAGATCGCACTCTTCTATCTGAACATCTTGGTGCCCATGCATTTTCCTTCAAGATTGTTTCATATGTTTTTCTTGCCACCGGCTCCATCAACCTGCCATACTTTAGACTTTGGAGATTTGGATTGAGTGTTTCATAACACATCAATCTCTTGATTGTTGGCCTGGGATCTTGGCTGCGCGATGATGCTGGATTGCTTAATGACGCTTGTCTTGTCACAACTGACTTAAGGTTGGATGCTGTGATCATCCCTGCACGGAATTTGGCCCACTGGTTGTTCTCCGCTTGGCCTCTTGTCTGCTTCTCCACTGCATCAACTTGCTCTTGGCTGTATGTTGGAAGTACATTCAAAAATGTTTCTACCGATTCTGCATGATTTCCAATGCTGCTCAGGGTTTCAACATTCAATGTGTTCCTTGTTTGGACTTCATCGCCCACATTAAAGTTTTCCTCGGGAGTGTAATTCGCAGTTTTGATCTCTGTGATGCTCCATTCGTCTTCTAGATATTTTGACACTGTTGACTTCTTGCAGCTCGGGTACATGGCGTTAATGAGATCTTTTGCTTGGGTCTGTTGGCCAGAGAGACTCCTACTCCTTCCTTCCTGTATTGCAAAGACAACATTTTACAAAATATCATCGCACAGTTGAATATTTGAATATATTTTACCCTTCACAATCACATACTGTATATGAAGTGCAGATGTAATCATAATTTTACATCAATTATGGTTTCAAGTCTATTTTTTATAAATCACAAAATATATGTGGTAGCTAATATAGGGCCTGTAATAGTTTTCATCTTGCTGACTAGAACTAAGGTGTCTTGCTAGAGTTTTAATTCGTTCTGGATAAGAATGTGTCGATCCCAGGCTCAAGAGACAGGAAGGCGGAAAGCTTATTTTGATCCCTCCCCTGTTGTTTTCTAGAACTTCCATGATGACCTAGTACATTACTATAATGCTTTACTTGCAGATGGTTTACCTAGTAAGATGCATGTGCTTGCTTGCATTGAGGTCATTTCAGAGGATACTTAATCTTTATTCAAAAAAATTTCAGACAATTTTCTTTTCACAAGGGAGAAATTACTGTTTGTCTCATTGGGAATGGACTCCCCCAGCAGAAATGCTTACCACGACAGGTGGGAGGGAGCAGTTGAATCAGATCCATGCTTTCCCCAGCTCCTGGCCAAGCATTGACAGCCACTTCCAACTGCCTACACCATCGTCGGAAATCTTCCCCACCATCGCCAGAGAAACAAGGAGGAAGATCGACACCTGTCAATACGAGAATGCAACAGACGAATGTAAATAAGATGCAAATTTCCATTTCAATTTATTGTCCAATATTGGAAATTTGTTTTGCTCACATTTTACAAACATACAAAGAATCAAAATAAGTTAACATACATAATATATATACAAAATAACAAATTAAGGCAAAGGTTGCAATAAAGCAAGATCGTAGGTACCTCAAAATATATCACATAGGCACCAGCGACAGCAACAAAAATCACACAACTAACACAACTGTACAACTAGAATGACAAAGTAGCAAAATAAATATGTAAGTTTATGGGTGAGACAAAAGTATGTACCGGTATATAGCGCAGGAAACAAGTAAATAAGACAAATTCGCGAACAGACCACTCCAAAAACAGCAATACAAACAAAATGATAGATCTTCAAATATAGCACTTGGAAATACACCTGACAAGAAATTGATATCGTGTACATTGAACAATATGACGATTCAAAGGAATAATATTTTGCAGAAACAAATAGAAAATAAAAAAAGGATGGGAGAGTGAACAAATACCAAATGAGAAACCCAAAGAAATATGAAACAGTTAGGTTCTGAACAACTTAACAAAATAGCTACAAAGGGAAAACAACTTGGGTACAAAAACAATTTTTTTTCACACAATTTCCTAGAGGACGTTATATAAAATAAATGAAACATTTGAGTGGGCGTGCCTACAGTTTAAGGGACAGTGCCCCGTAGGCTCATTATTCACAGGTCACCATCTCCCAGCCAGTAATTATACTACACCTAACACCATGAATACCCAAAAGAGGTACAATTTAATGACTTAAAATAAAAGAAAACTAGCACCTGACTGGGCGTGCCATTCACCTACATTTTAAAGAACAGTACCCTGTAGGCTCATCATTCACAGGTCACCATCTCCCAGCCAGTAATTACCTACACCTAGACACTATGGATACCAAAAATAGGCATAATTTAATGTTTTAAAATGAAAAGAAAACTAGCACCTGACTGGGCGTACATGCTGTTGTTAACCTGCAGTTTAAGGGACAGTATCCTGTAGGCTCATCATTCACAGGTCACCATCTCCCAGCCAGTAATTATACATACATGTACACCTAACACCATAAATAGCCAAAAGAGATACAATTGAATGTCTTATCAAACAAACTTACTTATTGAGCTCTTTCAACTTCTGCATCTGCAATATTCATGTGTGTATCATGTATGAATACTGATGAGGCTACCCTGGGTAAACAAGACATATTATTATTATTATTATCAAAGAATGCCTTGGAGTATGCTGTGCAGTCATGAGAGTCATCCTCAACGCCCTCCAAAATTCCATGAATCATTACGCTGTTTCGCTTGCTCCTACAAGATCCACCACATTCTGCCTCAACTCATTTACATAATCCATGTCGGATTTGGCTTTTTTTTATTTCCTCAATTCGTCGCTTCAACTCGATGAATTCTGTCTCCATGAAATTAAATCCCTGCTTTAAATCCTTGATCCTCGTATCCAATGCCTCCACTTTTCTTACAATGTTGACGACTCGCTCGGATATGAGGTCTACCTTCTTGTACATATTATCCAAACCCGACACTTTCGGCGTGTTTCTATCTAAAGCCATTATCCGCCATTATCCGGTTAATGGCTGGTAAGGGATAAAGTTTTCCTAATAGAAACACACTTTCTCCGGCATTATCCGGATAATGCCAAGGAAAGCTTTTACGCTTTCACCGGCAAAATTATCCTTCTTTTAGAAGGATAATGCAGGGGAGGCTAACCGGATAACGTAAGTAGAAACACACCCCGTTCCGATTGAGTGCACATACCGGGGAGAAACCTGGAAATAGGAGTGATCAGGTGATCGAAATATTTGACCCCGACACCTGCTGAATTAAATAAAATGGCGGAAAACATCGCGTTTCTTTGGACTCGAGAAGATAGCCAGGCATTAATTACTGTGTGGGGAGAGGCAGATATCTTGAGAATTCTTGAGGGGAAAACGAAGAGAAACCAATTAGCTTACCAGAAAATAACTGAAAGACTTAATAATCAATACCTCCTCCAGTGCAATAAGACCCAAGTTATTAGCAAAATCAAATACCTCAAGACACAATATACAAATGGAAAGAAGGCCAACAGAAGCGGGGCAGGGAGGGATGACATTCTGAAAGTTTTTCTGTATTGGGATGAACTTTTAAGCCCATACTCAATTCAGGAGAGCTTAAACTTAAAGTTGCACCAATTTAGAAATTGAAACTGAAGAAAGTATTTATTGTCCTTCAAAAACATCACCAGAGTCCATATTATGAAAGAGTACGGTTGGTCTAGCATTACCAATACCACCTTGTCGTCTACTTGAAGTTGGCGTCTGCACCTGCATATTAAAGTAGACTGTGTGTCTACCTGGTAAAAACAACCATGTCTCACTCACCTATAGTCCTCGAGGGAAATACGTCCTCCTGAGGTTTGGTAGGTGCCTGAGTTCTGGTTGTCTGGTTAGGCTGAAGAGGGTGTCTGTCGTTGATGCTCACTTGCTTCACATAGGAAGATCCTAACATGGAGCTCAGCTGGGCTTTGAAGTGCAGTGCTGCCCTCTAGAGGTGAGGGCGACACCTGTCGTCTGCTAGCTCTGCATAATGAAGTTATGTCGTCTGCTAGCTCTGCATACTGAAGTTATGTCGTCTGCTAGCTCTGCCGTCTGCTAGCTCTGCATACTGAATTTATGGCCTACTACAATATTGTAAGGATGATTTGATACTGGATCCTGCTGCTGATGCTGCTGATTATACATGGGGGTTATCTTGCAGGCCGTCGACCAACCGATGCCAAACAAAAGGGCAATTATTCTAAATTCACATGGCGTCGCCATCCTCCAAATTGCTACAGCAACTCTCTTTTCTACGGAGATTGGTATGTTCTTTGGTCAAATCGTCTCTTAAGTCGTCGCAGAGTTTGAAGAAGGTTGCTCTTTTCATTCTGAAATTCCTTTGCCACTGGCTGTGTAAGTCAACAAAACACATTCCTCGAACCAAGTTGTATATTGTTGGATAATATAAGCCTGGTCGACGTCAACAACGCGAGTGCTTGCGTAAACCATTGCAATTTCAGCCAGTGCCATGAATCGTCGTCTTCGCCTCTCTCTCCTAGCCATCTCATTTCGTCTCTGTAGTAGCCTTAGATATCTGCGAATTCTAGCATGTTTATGTCGTGTTGAATGAGTACTTGAAGTTGGATCTGACGCTAAAGATTGTGAATAAAATGTCAAAAGTGCAACGAGACTGACGATGTTCGCTTGAGCTACTCCCGCCATCGTGTCTAGTACGGTTGCCTGGCAGTCCGATCCCACAATACTTTGCGGTGACCTTAGCCAGAGTTCGATGAACTTTTTCACAGCCTTTTTTCTGGCTAGATCGGAGCGGTGTATTTTATCCTGGTAATGCGCGTAGATATTAACTGCCCTTCCCTGGCATTATACGCTTATTTCTTCAACCGGATAATTCAGTATAACTAATAGAAACACGCCGTTTGTGTAATAAGTCTCGCAAAATATGTTCTGTAGAGTTAGAGTCAGAGTCAGATTTTTTACCACATACCTCTATGTTCAGATCATCGATGGGTGTGGCGCATCCCTCATTCGTCTTCAAATTGCCGCTTCCTCCTCGCTTCTCGTCTTCTGAAGCGAGACTTCTGAGTCACTCAAAACTTAGCAACGTTTGTAGCAATAAATTATAAGTCTACTAGGTCTTTTAGGATCGATACTACAATGCAACTGGTATCAGGTATGGCTGGTATCATCAGCATAAACATGGTATTGAATACCATATCGCCTAAATATTTCTCCTAGTAGTTTAACGTACAACGTAAACAACACAGGTCCCAAGACAGGACCTTGCGGAAAACCATATTTCAGAGGATGTATATCTGAAAATTGAACGGTTATTGAAACACGGAAAGATAGCTCTTAAACCACTCCAAGGCTTTGTCACAAATGCCCAAACTCAGAATGCAATCTTTAAAGGTTAATTTGAGTTGATTTTATTGACTCTTTTGATCCCCTTTCGGGGTATGCGAGTACAATTTTTTTTTAATCACTTCATAGATTCACTAACCAGAAATGAATTTCCAATGGGCAGCTTTGAGTAAAAACCTATGTAGCACTGTCATGAAGGAAGAAAAAGGTATGCAAGGCTGAATCGCACTCTACACTCATCCATTATCTGCTGTCCGTACAGTGTATGAAAGATGTTTGTCTCCTACATTCCTCACATTTCAAGATTCAAGATTTATTTTATTTAATACTCGCAACCTTATGGGCTGAATTGTGACTGAATTTACATATTTAAAAGACATATCAAAATTAACCCTATAGTACAATAACAGAAAAAAGTGTACACAAATTGGAAATTTAAAATGACATTAGAAATTAATCTAGGAATGGGAGACCATGGGAATTTCGTTGGAGCAGAAACTAGCTGAAAATAATTTAGACAAATACAAAATCAATCGATCAATTAATATAAAGACATATTCAATCATTATTTTGGGACACATTTACATAACATTTTGTTCTTGAGACAACAATTTGAGTTCTTTCGTATGAAATGTGGATGAGTACATTGTATACCATGCAATTTTGGGAGAGAAAGAGAAGGATGATATTTATTTTTATAAAAAATATCAACTCCATAACAGAATTCAATATGTGTACATTAAATGCATTTCTGATTATGTACAGTGTACATTATTTTTATGTATAAAGGAAGAAGAGTAAATTCAACTTTTATGATTTACAGTGACAAATCTACACATACCAGGGGAGTGTTTCACAAAGACTAAGATCAACTTTAAGTTGGACCTAACTATGGCAGGCTGTTCATGCCACCATTTGCTCTCACCATTATGATCTTTAGATAATACTTTTCCTTCAATAATGAATTATCAAAAAAATGTAGATTTATGACCATGATTTTCACGTCCCTTGAGAGACCAATGTCAGTAAATGGTGAGAACAAACCATGGCATGAACGGCTCGCCATAGTTAAGTCCAACTTAAAGTAGATCTTAGTCTTTGTGAAACACCCCCCAGGAGAGATTACCAGGGGTCATTCTAACTTTGAATGTTTACTTACATTTCAAAGTAAGCCCGCTCATTTGTACAAGAACCAAACTTGCTATGGAGTACCGAAGTGGTAGCATCATATTCGCTCGATGTCCAGGATACTGGTTCTAAACAACAGGGTCCTGTTTCATAAAACTTGTTATCAATAACAAGTTACAAGCTACTGTTATAAGCTACTGAATCATGGCATCTGATTGGCTGAGAGCAAACTTGTTATCAATAACAAGTTACAAGCTACTGTTATAAGCTACTGAATCATGGCATCTGATTGGCTGAGAGCAAACTTGTTATCAATAACAAGTTACAAGCTACTGTTATAAGCTACTGAATCATGGCATCTGATTGGCTGAGAGCAAATTTGTCATAGAAATTGAGCAGTTGTTATAGATAAAAAGTTTTATGAAACGGGTCCCAGAGCCTGTGCATGAGGCAATGGCCTGGAGCAGGGTAAATTCAGTGTTTGGGGATGGTGTGGTCACCACACCATTGGTAGCCTGGACAACTTGGTCAGTATGAGGTCACTCTTAGGCTCTGTAGTGTAGACCACCTTGGTTTGCTTGTTCGGAAGTTTTTATTGATGTCATGTCTGATACTAATAGCAGATCAACATGTATGTACAAATGTATAGCCGAGATCCTATAATTTATGACATTAAATTTTATAGAGAAAAAAATTTGTGTTGTATCAGTGTATGTTATTTGTGTTATGAATTTTCTTGGATGCGAAATGAATAGTTTGAAAGGAGAAAGCTAGAAAAATATGCATGATTGTAATGAGATGTAAAAGCAAGTGAACAAATAAATGTATGGGTCAATAAGTAGAGGAAAGAGAAGCGGGGCATGGCTATATACAGGTGCAGAGAGAGAGAGACAGACAGACATAAAGACAGAGAGTGGGTGTGTGTTTGTGTGAGAGAGAGAGAGAGAGAGAGAGTGAGATGGGAAGAGAGGTAGTGAAAGAGAAATGAAGTGCAGATGAAAGGAATGAAGAGAGGGGGAGCTTAAAGTGGTAGAAAGATGGAGGAAAGATGAGTGGAAAGGGGGAGGGAGAGAGCATGGACCTACTAATCCATGGAGAGAGAGAGAGAGAGAGAGAAACAAAAATACAGGTAATAAACTCTGAGGCAGTCCTTGCTAAAGGATATCATGGAAAGAAATATGCTTGAAAAAAATTAATGATATATAAATCCAGACAAAACAATCCAAATGACTGACGATACAGATAATGAGAGTTTGTGAGCATGATGGCTCATGAAAAGGAAAAACAAAATTGGTGAATCAATTATCAATATTTATAGCAGTATGTGAAATTGTCTTGGAATTTTTTTCTTCGTTTCTTGCAATATTATAAATCAGTGAAATTGAAACACTAATTACTGCCATGCAGTTTGGCGAAAATCCCATCAGGGAATCAGTGGCGGATCCAGGGGGGGGGGGGGGTGGGGGACCTGGGAAAAAACGTGTAAAAACACGTTAATTTTACCTTTTCTTGGAGATGGCCCCTCGCCCCCCCCCCCCTCCCACTGAGCCGGCACGATTTTCAAATTTCAGCACACTAAATTTCAAATTGATTTCAAATTTGGCCCCCCCCCCCAAGAAATCCTGGATCCGCGCCTGCAGGGAATCCCGCAAAATAGAAACAAACAAACAATAAAATGTACCGGAAGGTGATAGCTTAAGGCTATATAGGAGTATTATATTTTGACTCTGAAGTGCCCGAACTATTCAGAAATGAAGATTTTACTCGCTTGGTCGCTATACTCCCTCTCATGATATAGGTTTAATTTAAAGAAGTTAAGTTAATTGCATGAATCACATACCATAGGCAGATATTTTACTGTGTGCTTCCAGAGCTGGAGACAAGAGGGAGTGGGAATAGGGTCTGTACTATACGAAATTCGGGGATCGTTGGTCCAAGGGACAAGGCATCTTCCTTGAAAAGAGGATCGTTCCCTGAATAATGCTTAACGCTGCTTTCACAATGACTTCTGGTAAAATGCACAATTCCAAACTACAAATGTTAACTTTTCAAACTAGGTCGCTACACGACCTCGCAAAAGAAGATACGAAAATGTGCTTGACCGGCTGTTGTAAAAGAAAGAGAGAAAGAAGAAGTTGATATGGGTTTGATTTTATAACTAAGTTCAAGAATAGTCAAGTGTTTATACTATATCAGGAATGAAAATTAATAGAGAATTTGGTTTTGAGAAATAGTTTATCAATACCATGAATACACATAATAGTTGACTTTGCAGCCATTATGTCTATCTCATATCTTTACTCTTCGTTTGTAATCCTCATTACATATTGTCAATTTTATTGAATTGGGAAAAGAAAATTAAGTTATGTTTCATGCCGGGTATTCAACCATTATTACTGCAAGCTCATTCAACTCTGTTATTATAATATCCCTTATGTGACCTGACTACTCTGGAATCTGCTCTATGCAAATACTCACCATAGGAACGCAGAGACGGTACACATGGCACGTTTTTTTCAACGGGGTAGGGGGGGGGGGGAGGGTTACAAAACGACCATCTCCAAATTTGCAAATGAAAATAACCAAGATATACTAACAATGTGTTTTAATGAGATTCGAAGCTCATACATGCATTAAATTAGCAAACTGGAAATACACAACAGTGGGGGGGGGGGCACAAAATGGCATGGGGTGAAATCAGTAGCGTACGAAGGATTTTTTCAAGGGGGAGGGGGGGGGGGTTAACATTTTTTAATCGGGCCGAAAATTTCGCAACGACTCGGCCAGCCGCTGAATAAGCGTAGTGAGCACTATTTTTTTTTGGCCGGGGGGGGGGGGGGCACGTGCCCCCTGTGCCCCCTAGATCCGCCCCTGCACAAGTTTAACCAACGAAAGTGAATTAAGTGTTCATAAAGAGGTTAACATATTAAAGGTATCTTAATAATCTAATGTATAATGAATAATGAAATAGTTGCCTTATTATGAGCTGAAAATGTGACTGGAAACTGGCAATCTAGTTTCATTGGCTTAATTAAACAATGTTTATCGGAAATATTGGGTAAATGGCGAGCGATAAACAGTTCGAGTGATAAACATCGTTTTTCTCAAACACTGTTTATCAGTCGATAAGCATAGTTTATCGCTCGCCATTTGCCCAATAATTCAGATAAGCACTGTTTATCTGAATTATTGGGCAAATGGCGCGTCATACACGTGGCGCTTTTTGTCTGAACAGGGAAAAGGGGGAGGGGGTACAAAACGGCCATCTTGGATGTAATTTTAAATTTAAAAGTTTGACAAGCATTGGAAAGACAATTACCTCTTCCTCTTGTCATCATCATCATCATCATAATCTCTGTTATCAGCCCCCCCCCCCCACCCCACCCCACCCTATTTTCGTCACAATCATCACCACCACCACCATCATGCATCGCCACTACTCCAAGCACCACACCCACCTCCAACACCACCACCATCAGTACCATCATCATTATCGTCATAATTGACATCTACTACCGATGCGATGCATCAATTTCGACGTGGCATGTGACAACATGAGTAACTGAATATCATTTGCGGAGAAGGAGAAGTAGGCAACAGGAATGGAAAACCTTTTAGAGATATTCGCGAATGGTACGAGAAGAAAAGTTTGTTGTCCTCAAAAGCTTTAGCGTGAGAAATTGAACAGATGTTATGAAAACAAAAATAGCTTATAAAGTTAATATGTAGCCACGGAGACGATGTGCGTCTCATTTATATTTTTCTGAAACGAAAATATATCGGAGGAGATTGTGATCTATGCTGAATCATATTCGAACTACATTACATGATAACATTATTTTGTTAGAATCATAAGAAATCTAAGATAACTATAGGCTATACCTGTATTTACACGTATTATTTGCGTACCCCAACTATACATGAACGTGTTTTAGTGCGTTAAGCCCAAGATAATAATGTGTGCTGATTGTAATGTACAAAACGTCCCGTCAGGTGTTACATTTCACATATTCTTTCTAAAGTTCATTGATCTTGTATTATGGTTGATATTAAAGGGAGATTAACTGCTTCAATTCTGTAAAGATTTGTCTTTAAATCTATAGAATCATAAACATGATAGAAAAAAAGAGTAAAGGATGAAAATTTTAAATCAATAAAAGTAATGTTTCCGTTTCTGGAAGAAAAAAAAGTGATGATATTAAATGGTGATGATGATGACGATGAGGCAGAAGAACAAAAAAGAAAAGGGGATATTAAAAAAAAGTAGGCCACACAAAAAAGTCGTAATTTTGTGGCTTATCAATTTAACAGGCTGTTTCTATAACTTATAAATTTCATATAAGTTGGCCTTTGATTTTGGGTGTTGCAATAATTGATTTATGTAACATTTACACAAATATTCACGACCCAAGAGTAGAATTGTGCTAATAGATACCCGCATTTTATGATTCAATATTTAGCCTCAGAGACGGTGACATTATAGTAATGAGTAATATTATCTTTAGCAGAACAAAGTTCGAAGAAGAACAAATTGTTTCGTGTATAGAATAAAGAAATAAAACGTGTTTACAGTCATTATTTTAAAAGGCACAGCCACAATAAAAGTTTATATAGGCTTTTAGATATAATAACATCTTAAACCAATCCTATATTAATGTTTTGTGGATGTAGTGATTAAATTGAGAGTGTTTTATGACTCGACTTTTTTTAATGGGGCGGGGGAGGGGGGGGGTTGGAGCTTCCAAATTATAATCCTGTCCAATCGATGTACCTATACGAACAAGACATTTAAAATTATTCAAAATGAACCAGAATCGTCTTGCATTGTCGGAAAAATAGTGATGCAGAAAGGCTTTCTTGCTCTTTAAAAGTAGGCCAAAGTGTTCAGTATAGAGAGAGAGAGTGTGTGTGAAGGAGAGAGAGAGAGAGAGAGAGAGAGAGAGAGAGAGAGAGCCAGATAGAGCATAATACAGAAAAACGCTTACTCGCAACGTTATCTGGATAAGGGTGATATAGTCTACCCGTTACGCTCCTTTATGAGCATGATTTATGATTTAAGCAACAATTCCCCCCCTCCCCACTACACCCTCTATCTCTATCCGGGAGAGAAATCAGAGAATTATGTTAATATTTGAATATCATACTTTACCTTTACCCTAGATTCTGGAAGAATGCTGTGTTCTCAGCAATCAGACTCCCGGTTTTTCCCACGAGATGATCATGGACCGGGTGAAATGTCATTCTGCACGTACGCCTCTTCGTAGTATCCCAGTCATTGTACAATTTTCTCTCGTAGGTAACCCCCCCCCCTTTTTTTTTTAGACCCGTTAGAACTAGCTATAGTAAACATAATCTGCTTAACTTGTAAACTTTATACCTTTTTAACTCCAAAGAGAAAAATTGCTATGGTTAATCAAATAGATTTGCCCATTTTCCTCGTCCAAATTAATTCTGATTGATAAATATTTCAATTGCTATGTTCATACTTCTCAATTTTTCTCTTTTACAGTATTTCATGCCTTTGATAATTTCCCCCTACTACGTAATTTCGTTTTTGGGGGTCGGTATGTTGGCCCCCTTTTTTATATGTTCTTTTCCCTTCCATTAACGTCGAAATTCTGTTACACACTTCATATTGTATTACCTTCTGTATTAAACAACAACTAATGATTAACATATGAAAACACTGTCCAATAAATGAATAAACGTAACTATTTTCAGGTTCACGTTATAAACAAACAACAACAAAAATCGCTATTCAATATTTTCTATCTTGTCAACCTTCCTGTTTAATGTATATCAAATACATGTATCATCCTTTTGTAGTAAAACCTATTCTTTTGTCGTGCATACAATTTGTTACATTTGGTTTGTAATATTGTTAACATTCAAAATAATTAAGAGAATCAAGCATGAATAGATGATTAAATAAACAGACATCAGTTGAAATCAATTCAGTTTGTAGATAATAATACAATCAAAATATTATTATTATTATTATTATTTATTCGCATTTCAGAAGACAAAAGTACATACAATAGGTAGAATCAATAACAAAACAATGAACTGGAGGGTGTTTCACAAAAATTGTCATCAAATTGTCATCAAATTGACAAATGACAGTTTTTGTTATAAGCTACTGAAATCCTTGCTTCTGATTGGTTATCAGCAGATTTGTCACTGATTTTGTCATTTGTCATTGAAAAAAAGGCTTTGTGAAACACCCCCCTGATCGCGATACAAAAGAGGTGAAGAGATTTTGACAGGGCAGACGGGCCTTCTTGGGACAAGAAAAGGTGAACTGAATTACCATGACCCTCAGGTCTTCTGTCCAACACCCCGTCAACTCTATCCAAATCTGTACATAAAACCAGAAGAAATAGACAGCAAAACATAAGTTTATAACAAAACAAAAAAGGTCTTTTTTTCCCACACCCCGTCCACTCTATCAAAATCTGTACATACAACCAGAAGAAATTGACAGTAAAACATAAGTTTATTATATAAAAAAAACTCAGGTCTTCTTTCCCACACCCCTTAAAGACCGTCAATAATACTAAGCCAGAGGGGATTAGACCACACAGCGAGGTCACTGACAGGTGGCTATCTCATTAACTCAGCTCTCAACAAACATAAGAAAAAGAGGATCATGGGGGACCAACAGTCAACGATTGGGGAAGTTTTATATATAGAGGGAGCAAGTAGCTACAAGTAGGACAGTGGGGCTTTAAACACTAAATCTAAATCTGTACATAAAATCAGAAGAATAGCCAGCAAAACATCAGTTTATAATAGTGTGTCACATTGAAAAGGTTTAGAGCGACATATTGAAAGTTGACATGATATGACTGGAATTTTTAATTGAGATACCAAAATAAATATGCATGTATGTTACTGTGAATTTATAATAGATTTAATTAGATATACCAGATTCGATAACTAAAAGTGGGTATGGATTAATACCTAGTATGATATCTTAAAATCTTAAAGTTATGAGGATTAATTTTCAAAATATTAATGTCACAAAAATCAATAATTTTCAAAATATTCATATCACAAAAATAAATGAGTTAATATTAATTTCACCTACTATCATTCAAATTTCTTATACACGTACATGTATTTTCACCCACTCAATTTCACCAACTTAAAATTTCGCCTCCAGCCCGTTCGAATAATTTTAACCAGAATACATAAATAATATTGAAGGAAAAAAAAGAACATTATAACAGAAACTTCAAATAATCCGTTCAGTTTTTAGTACTCGTAGAAAATGCGGAAAGTTTCTGAGATACTGCTTCTACAACGGATGTCTGGGAGTCTCTCTCAGATAACAGGGGATCTGTGGATATATAGAAATATAAAAGAAATTCATTTCCTTTAAATTCGATTGCAAAATCATTATCTTTCCATACTTTTGACGCAGGTTTGCAACTTCCATGAGAAAAATTTGCCCAATTATTTTTGTTTGAATCTGAGTTTCATTAATCTGAGTCTTTTTTTTTTTTGGTTGAAACGACGCGATTAGAAGATATAATATTGTCTGAAGAGGGTCATAAATTCATCTTCTCAAAAATCCCCCACCCCCACCTCTCTCTCTCTCTCTCTCTCTCTCTCTCTCTCTCTCTGTCTCTCTCTTTCTCTTACTCTTTAACTTCATCCTATCCACCCAGGCCTTTTGCCATAAACATAATCAATTTAATAACAGACTAAATTAGATAATGTGTAGAATATTTTAAAATGTAATTGTTAGCAGGGTGGGTGATAAGGGTGGGGTCGTATTTTGTTACATTAGGGATGGTAGGGGATATTTGAAAAGATTTTAATGATTTTTGTTATTGTTTTTTGTTTAATTTAATTTAATTTAGATAAGTTAAGTAGAAGTACAATGATTTTTAATTAAGACTTACTATTTTGTTATATCATTACTTATTATAATATCATTATATATATATTGGAATCCATGGAAGAACAGAGCCATTAGGTTAATGGCTCTGAAATGGACTATCCAACCGTTTTATCATTCTATCATTGTTATATAAGTCTTTGATTTTGTAATATTGTGTTATTGTTTTTATGATGATTTTCGGAAATAAAACAAACAAAACAGCCTCTCTCTCTCTCTCTCTCTCTCTCTCCCTCTCTCTCTCTCTCTCTCTCTCTCTCTTTCTCTCTCTCTCTATCTATCTTCATCAATATCGATGCTATTGACCCCCCTATCGTTTTCATATTTGAAGGGCCGTTAGTTCAGGCGCGTATCACTTATTGTCAAAAATGGATCGATGTTAGTTGGGAGTCCTATATTTTGTAGTTGTTGTTGAAAATATCTTACGACTGTCAAAACCCCTGTCAGCTCTTGCAATATAGCTCCCTTTTATAACGCATGTTTTCGTTATAAAATAAGTTTTGTTTGCGGTTGTTGTTTTACTGTTGTCAATCATTAAAATAAGTAATGATCAACATTACAAAGAAAAAAAAAAGAAAATCATTCAACTTGGAATTTTTCGATGTATAAGCTTCGTGCACAAACCTCTCTTGAACACAATCACAAAGACATTCGAAAAACTAATTTCAGTAGCCTTCCACATCACATATTGAAAGATGTAAACATGGCACAAACGAATAACATAATCTGAACATAATTTCAATGAGTATTGAAATTGCTCTTAAGTTAAAGAACGTCAATACTACTGGGCCAGAAGGGATTAGACCATCCAGCCAGGTCACTGACAGGTGGTTATCTCATCAACTCAGCTCTCAACTAACATAAGAAAAAGAGGATCATGGGGGACCAACAGGCACCGATTGGGAACGTTTTCTATATAGAGGGAGCAAGTAGCTACAAGTAGGACAGTGGGGCTTAATATTTCTTTTTCAAGAGTCTTTTTGATAGTGTTTCTGATACTTTATAGCATAAGGACCTTTATGCTCCACTTCTTTCTAGTCAATTTGTTCTGTCTGTCATTTCAAAATAATATATAGGAACCCCTTTTGCGGAGTGCGTGTTAGATTAAAGAAATAACGTGTTTTACAGACAGTCATAATTTAAAAAACGACGTATCCACAATTAAAGTTTATATAGGCTACCACTAGATAATTATATGGACCGGATGAAATGCCATTCTGCACGTAAGCCTCTTCGTATCCCGGTCATTGTACAATTTTCTCTCGCAGGTAACCCCCTTTTGGACCCGTTAGAAGTAAACATAATCTGCTTAACTTGTATCAGTTTAAGCCTAGCTAACTCCAAAGAGAAAAAATGACAGATTTGCCCATTTCCCTCGACAAAATATATTCTGATTGACATATATTTCAATTGCTATGTTTTATTTTCATAAATCTGAGTTTCATTAAACTGCATATAGGTTTTGGTTGAAACTAAGCGATCAGAAGATACAATGGTCTGAAAGAGGATAATTTCATCTTCCAAAGCCCCCCCCCCCCTCTCTCTCTCTCTCTCTCTCTCTTCGTCTCTCTCTCTCTCTTTCACCCCATGTGTATACGAGGCTTATTTGTTTTCATATAAATCCATCGAAAATTTTCAAGTTGAATGATTTTTCTCTTTTCTTTTCGATAATTAGGGTGAAAGGAAATTTCGTCGATAAGTTATTTTAATGATTGACGACTGTAAAAAACTACAAAAAAATTATTTTTTAAAACAAGCATAATTATGTGTTATAAAATGTCACATTTTCTCTGATTGATTAAGTTTAAAAGCCATCAATGTCTCCACTATAAGTGTGCGTCTGTGTGTGTGTTTGAGGGGGAGGGGGGGGGGGTTGATGGTGCTCACCCAATGAATATTTTCTTTAGACAAATCTATATTTTCTCTTGTATGTGCGTTTGTATTACTTATTTGAAGGGAAAAAAACTTGTATCTGGTTGTTACCTACGTCGGTAATTTAAAGAACTCTAAGGACCCTTCGCCTTTTTTTGACAGAGGAATGTTTTTGTTGCTGTTAACATGTTGACAAATTTGTCCGACACTTCAATTCAAAATATTCCAAAGACAAAATTCAAAATTAAATGACATCAACAGAAGTATGGTTTTGGCATCAGCAATATTTATTTTTTTCAAAAATTGATTCATGCAATAACAAAAAATGTACATGTATGACACTATTTCAAAACAATATCATATACTTGAATACTTGAATATGTATGAATTCACACCGACCACCGAGTATTTTAGCCAGTGCAATATGTTTATTTTAATTTTTGTATTACCAACAAATTTCAATATTCTTCGCGATGCAATGTAATTCACTTTATTTCTTAATTCCAATATTTCCAATATGTTCTAACGGTGAAAATCAACCCTTCGGCATGCCAAATTCAATAGTATATTTTTAGAATGTTTCAGTTAAGAGTTTCATTGCTTATTAATTGAAATGATAGTTGTCATTATAATTGTCATTTGATCACTTTTATTTGAATTTCAATGTTGATTGCCTAGACTGTTTTAACATATTATTGTATAATTGCTTTTATCATGTATATACATTGTAAACTGTTGTAACCGTTGCAATTCAATCTTTGACTGCGAAAATGGATAATACTCAATAAAATCCTTCAATCAATATCAATTAATTTCAAATTAAATTCAAATTGATTTGTCCAGAATAATGTTTCTTGAGAATGTGGTATATTAAAGCTTGCATATAACATTATTCAACGAAGGCCCTAATTATTTTAACCACTCTATATTTCATTCTTAAGTTACGGAAAACGCACAAAAGCATTAAAATTTAGAAAAGTGTATGGTGGTAATCAATTTTGTTATATATGTTATACTTTGTGCAAATGGCATCTTGTTCTTATCAACGTTGATTCATTTTTAAAACCACATTTGTATGTATTATTGCCAATGTAAATTGTACATAGTTCAGCCATTTGGCTGCGAGTGCAATCATTATTAAAACCTTTTCAATTAATCAATCAATAATTTAGTTGTTAATTGTAAGTGCCTTGCCGGGGTACTAACTTACAATACCTGTATCAGTAGTTCATGGCATGACAACGAGTGGGGAGATATATGTGATTCTTTGGAAGTAAGATAAAAATTATGTTTTCTTTTCCAATTATGCTTTTTTGTACAATGATGTTTTTCTCCATTGATGTTTTTTCTCTAATGATGTTTTTCTCTAATGATGTTTTTTTGCAATTATGTTTGTTTTTTGGTCAACATTCGTTATATAATTTTTTTTGAAGACATGAGACATACTAGGCCTACATATAATTGTAACCAATTATTAACGAGTCTTTTATAACTGTACATGAGATAGTACTCTAAAAGCAGAAACTTTCTCGCACCTGAAAATTTCACGATTGATCAAGCTTCGGCCAAAAAAAAAAAAATCATTTGGTTGTCCTCGACCGCCCGCTCGTCATTTTCGGGCCGCTCGTATTTATATATATATTTTTTTAATTCAACTTTTTTTTTTAAATTTTTAATTTTATTTAT
>JAVYIG010011240.1:0-62331 GCA_035222895.1 Strongylocentrotus droebachiensis | reverse complement strand
CCTTTACAGAGATGTGGCCACTAAGAAGTTTGACTGCATTTCTCATTCATACATTTGAAATTGAAAATGCAAAATCCATTCTCATAAACCATATGTACACATCGCCATCTGAGCATATTCTGAACCGAGACTCTAGTTTTGAGAGAAAGAGAAAAATGTAAGAACTAAAAATGTGAAATTTTGAACAAAATTCAATAAAAATAAGGAAGTAATGAATTTTTGAAGTTTATTTGATTAAGCACAAATTGGCAACTCTGTGACCTCATTAGCCCCTCCCTGATTTCATCATTGCACACAGGTTTCTACACAATCCCTGTTTATACAAAATACATTTCTCATTAACTAGTACAGGAGCTCGAAAGCCTTGAAGAATAGTCACAGATTTGCCAATTGTGTTTGATTGATTAAATCTTCAAAAATTAAAAACTTTCTCAATTCTTATCAGAGGTTGCTCAAATTTTCACTGATCCTATTTCTATAATTTTCTTCTTTTATTACAACCGACTGAATACAAAAATTGTATTGCAAAATACTTACAAGTCGAGACCAGCCAGCTGGTCAGACTTTAAAAGAATACCCCATACTAAAGCCATTTATTTCATTTCTAAATGCACAACCTAAGTTAATTGTGACTAAGAGCTTCATCAATGGGCAATTGGGCATAATCACAAAGTGTAGTCAACAGCTATAGAGTAGTTTAGAAACAGCATGGCTACAAGTATTTACCTGAAAAATTCATACTAATTCCACATACATGTATATGAAACATCTACATAGGTTTCCTTTTAATTTCAAGAAATGGCAATGTGTAGGCCGAAGAATACTGTACAAACTCACAATTCCTCATTGCTTAAATATAAAAAGACTAGGTGATTTTTACTACAAAATGGATTATCAAAAATGTATTAGTTGACAAGGTGAAGGGGCTGAGAAGGTGAACGAATTGTAAAAAATTGTATTGCATAATACTTACAAGACCAGCCAGCTGGTTAGACATAAAACAAATAGTTTTGGGCCTTTTGTGAATTTATGCATAATGATAATTTGGCACATTCATGCAAATATCCTTCAGCTGTCCTTCGAAACGTTTCCCCAAGATAGTTTAAAGGCAGGCTTTACTACTTCAGCTAGAAGGGATTAGACCACCCAGCGAGCCAGACAGGTGGCTATCTCATTAACTCAGCTCTCATTTAACATAAGAAAAAGAGGATCATGGGGGACCAACAGGCACCGATTGGGGAAGTTTTCTATATAGAGGGAGCAAGTAGCTACAAGTAGGACAGTGTGCCTGTAATACTTGACACTAATTTCACTAGCACACGTTTAAAAAAAATGATGAATGTTGGTAGACACAAGAGTACAATTTCAAATCCTGAGAATAAAACTGGGCCATCTAAGGAATACATCAGATCGGAGATCGATTTAGCTTAGGTACTGAAAAGAAAGAGAAGAGCTGCGATGTCATCTCACATTTAATCTCAAATATCAAAGAGCTCCAAAGAAAGAGAATATTATTTTTTTCGGCTGTCTCCAAACCAAGTATTTGTATCCTTGTTATTTCAACCAAATGTTTCTAGCTTTTTGCATATATCTTCAGAGACTCCAGACACATCATCACGATTCTTGATGACAGTATTTGGAATTGTGGATCAGCAGATCAGAAGACTGATGTCTATGCTCACAAAAGCTACTTGCTGTGATTCTGTGCGCCCTTAATCAAAGCCATCATCAGCCCAAAGCGCCGCTCTTCTCTATCTCTCTCATCTAGACGTGCCTTTTCTGTCCTATCCATTTCTTCCCTCCGAAGTCTTTCACTTCTTGCCACCTCTTCTCTTCTAGTGAGCTCCATCCTCTCCCTCTCCTCCCGCTCAAACTGTAATCTTTCCCGCTCAAATTGTAATCTTTCACGCTCTAGCTGTATCTGGTCCCGCAGAAGTTTGATCTATTCATGACATGGGGAAGAAGAAAAAAAAAAAAATCACAAATGATAAGCTTAGAATTTAGCCTTTCAAGTTACATTCTTGCTTGAAAATGACATGTCCTACTAATTTTCTGATGGTTTTCCAGAAATGAAATTGAAGGGTCTGATAAAGTGTGCAATATAAAAATTAACTAGATGGACCTTTGATGCCTCCGCCCTGGAGCAATTTTACAAACCAAAACAGAAGCAATTTTTAAAATTCAAGTTTGATTGTAATCCATTAAAAGGATCTCAGAATATTGTGATATTTTTCATATACATGTTTGACCCTTTGATCTTTGATCTTGTGACCTAAAATTCTAATCAGTTCATTGGCTCTGCAAGATACATACATGACCCAAGTTTGGCAGTAATCCATCGATCAGTTCTTGAGATAATGCCATCGCAGCTATTTTTGCAAGCATAATGATCCCCACCACCTTCAAACTTTGACCTAATGACCCCAAATTATAATCAGTTCATTGGCTCTGCAAGATGCATACAAGTCTTGAGTTTGATGGTAATCTGTCCATCGGTTCTAATGATAGTGTAGTCACAAGCTATTTTTGCATACACAATGTGCCCTGTGACCTTTGACCTCAAAATCTAATCAGTTCATTGGCTCTGCAAGATACATACATGGCCCAAGTTTGGCGGTAATCCATCAATCAGTTCTTGAGATAATGCGATCACGGTCTATTTTTGCATACATAATGAGCCCTGTGACATTTGACCTTAGATCTTGTGACCCCAAATCTAATCAGTTCATTGGCTCTGCAAGATACATACATGGCCCAGGGTTGGCAGTAATCCATCGATCAGTTCTTGGGATAATGCGATCACGGTCTATTTTTGCATACATAATGAGCCCTGTGACCTTTGACCTTGGATCTTGTGACCCCCAAATCTAATCAGTCCATTGGCTCTGCAAGATACATACATGACCCAAGTTTGGCAAAAATCCATCAATTGGATCTTGAGAAAACGTGATCACAAGAACGGGACGTACAGACGGACGGACAACCCAAAAACATAATGCCTCCGGCTACTTTGTAGTGGAGGAAGGCATACAAATCAGTAACATTATTTTGTTTTTACAACTTGAAATACAATCGTCTCTCTCTCTTCTACATTGTCAGTATGTAAATTAGAGTCGGGAACATACCTCTTCAGTGTGTCTCTCTGCCTCCATTCTCCTATGAGCACCTTCTGCATCCATCAACACTTTATCTCGCTGCGTGTTGTTCTCCGTGAGCGTCTTCACAAGGTCTTTTACTGTCTCGTCCTTCTTAGTGTTCCCTGCTAGATGGAATAAGGATAAAGATAACAATTTATAAATTTTGTTACAAATGTACAAGTATTAGGCCTAAAAAAATATGATGTTGTATTGCCCTTTAGGTGCCAGAACCTGGGTCGGTCGGTCAGATTTTTGTTGTTGTTGTTGTTTCCCCCCTCAAAACAGCGTCTTTCGCCAAAAAGACTAAAAACCGAGAACGTCGCCAAAAATCTCGCTGGTTTCTAGCTGGTGCAGTGCATGGTATAGACACGTACACGAGGCCAGGGTCTACTTGTATACGTTAGCAGGATTTTGAAACTAGGGCAGAAGATGAGTGAGAATTTGGGAATAACTTGATGATTTTATGCATTTATATCCAATTTAAACAAACTAAATAGATATTTTTGTATTCATTAAACCTTTTTTTCCTAAAAATCAGTTTAAAAAAATGTATTAAAAAGCCGAACGTAGACTTTAGGGTCGGTCGCAAAAGGCTATACAATATCTTTTTTTTAAACGCCTATTTAAGGACCAACTTACAGTACAAGTTTTCTCAATTTACCCTGAATAAACCACACATCTGTGGTTCTGCGGTTTCAGTTTGATTTGAGAGTACAATGAAGACTTTAGAGTTGCTAACTAAAATGAAAGAAAAATGTGTCAGAATGATTTAAAATGTATTTCCCAAAGCCCCCCCCCCCCCCCCCAAAAAAAAAAAAAAATCAATCAAAGAAGAAAACCTTACTGAACTTCTCCAACGATCATCTTCCAGGTATGTCCACTACTCAACAATAAACAAATTACTTGTTTATTACTTCAATTTGCTAAGTAATCAGACATTGTAATCATAAATTCCCCATCAGAACTAATAATCTTAAAGTAGCATTCCATGTCATTAAGGTTGAAATCTCTCATCTCTATCAACTTTAAAGAGAAGGTTGAGTTCTGGTCAAGCGATTGCATTGTGAAAGAAACGTTGTGGAATCGAACAGAAAAGATTGATAATCTAGCATATAAGTATTTAAGTGTATTGCAAGGTTCTGGAATCATCAAAATACTAAGAAATTTGGCCCAGTCTTGGTAAAGTTACAAGCACTGTACACAGAAAGATGTATACGGGACTAAACGAACACGTGGCGAAAAAATCCGTCCCGATTTGTATGATGTTACACGCCATATTTGGAATATTAAGGCATTTGAAGAGCCATGCTTTTCAGGGAACATGTTTTATCTGATGTTCTTCCACACTTGCATTATACAATGATAACGCTAACAAATTATTTTCCACCTCTTCCCAGAACTCAACCTTCTCTTTAAACCATATCTTACTTAGTGTTCTTTCTCGCTTTGGATTGCTTGGGTGATGACGCATATCAACTTTGCATCTGAGTTTGGCCCTTGGTTCTTCACAATCAATTTCATCTTCATCAGAAATCCACCCTGCTCCAGTCACTGTATGAATCTGCATCCCTGTTTATGTTAAAAAAGGTTAATTTATATGGCACAATTACACAAAATAATACATGTACATGTACATGTACCTGGTACATTGGACACATGGGATGGTGATCGAGATACATCATGTGAAGCTTTATAATCCATCAATGCCAACATAATCATTCTTTTTTCCCTTCTCTTCTTTAAAAGAAAAAGTCTTATTATTCTCCCTTTTCCTTCTTTCTAATTATTATCCTTTTCTTTCCTTAACTTTTTATCCTTTTAATTCTCTTCTTCCTTCTTTCCTTTGTTTTATTATTATTTAATCTCTTCTTCATATTTTTGATGATTTTTTTTTTAATCTCTTCTTCATATTTTTGATGATTTTTTTTTTAATGTCTTCTTTCATCTTGCTGAATTGTCTAAATAGTTGCCCTTATTTCATGTGTTTATGACTAAATTAGCCTTCTTTCAATGTTTAAATGTGAACAAAGAAGGAACCACAAAGAACAACTTATGTTTTCCATTTGTCAGATTTTTCTGCTTCTATTGACTGCGACTTAATATCAGGGTGGACTTCCCTTTTAAGTCCTATCCAAGAGACTTGGTAATGAGGATTTGAAAAGATAGACTCTGTAGGCCTCAAGATATGCAGCAAAAACAACCCTCCTTTTCACACAGGGGTAACATTCTTTAAAGCTGATGGCCCGAATTCACAAAGGAGGTTTGTCGACAAACCTTGGTTTTCGTACGTCATATGACGCGTTTTACGCGTTTTTTACAAACCTGGTTTGTAAAGAACAAAAGGAGGTTTGGCGAAACAAAAGGAGGTTTGAGCTCAAACCTTGGTTTGAGCTTAAACCTTGCTTTGTGAATTCGGGCCGATGAGTTTAAAGACCTTTAAACAAATCAGCTTTTAAACTAATCAGCTTTAGATACAACATCATTCACACACAGACAATTTCGGTGACATAGATGACGTCATGGTATAGCACATTTTTCTTATCGGTAACATAGCAATGTTATGTTTGATCACATGATGCTATGTTGACCAATCACTGAACAGGATTTCATTAATCAAAAGTATAACAAACATTATGTCATTAAGTTATTTTGTTCAGGTAGTATAAACCATTTGACTGGTCAACCATGCAGAGCCCTTAGTGAAAGTCAGCTAATTCAACAAAATGTGTAAATGTATGGTGAAGCTGTTGCTCAAAAAATAATAACAAAACAAAACCAAACACAAAAACATGCTTTGAATAGCAGAAACTTCATGCATGAATTTACATCATTATCTAAAAAAGAGATAATAGTGAGTAACTATTCATACATACCTTGACTACTATCAATGTCATCAAATTCCTCATTGGATGAAAATTGGTGTAACAGATGATTAGGTGTTCCACTTGTATTGAGGAGTGAGATTCCAACTGGAGTCATTAAATACAAAAGAATCAAGGATTAAGCTTAAAGCGTATCAATCACCAAAACATGTTTCACTCTTGGCATGAAGGGTACTTCATTGATTAGTATAACAACCCCCCCCCCCCTCTCTCTCATGATGACCATTATTAATCAGCCCTTTTCTGTTTGTCCTACATTATTCAAACAATGTACCGGTAGTCTTTTCATATTTTATATTTTGTTATTTTTATTTAAATTTTGAGGGGGGGGGGGGAGGGTTATTTGTTGTTTTGTTTAAAAATATGCCTTAAAAAAAAAATCTTTGTTATTCTTGAAGTCAGCGTACCAGGCATTCTAAAAACCTTGTAATTGTCAGGTATAGAAATGTGTGCTTGTAAAGTGTAAGAGTGCTTGAAGGTAGTATATTCCTTTGGCAGCCAACATCAAATTCTGTAGAACTTTGTAGGAATTATGAATGTGTCACATACTCACGTATGTCCTATGGAAAGAAAGAAAATAGTGACCTGTCAGTGTCACAAATCAGGTATCAAAATATGCTCATCTGACCGATATTAAGCATGTCCCTATGGACAGCATTAATACCACACCTACCCCACCCCTTTTAACCATTTCTACAGCCTACTCTACTATATAATTACGTTAAAAAACTGTTATTTCTTAATTTGCACGCAGGAAAACAGCTTCTCTACAACTACGCCAGTGCATATGATTGGAATATTCCACCCTCATTCCAGTCGAAATTCTCTGATTTTGTGGAAGTGGCGAAGAGTGAACCAGTCAAACAACCTCCATGGAACAGCACTGTATTGCTGACTTCTCTTGCTGGACAATCCTTCACCAGCTTTGCCAAATTTACCAATTTTCAACAAGGTAAATGATGAAGATATTATAAACCAACACAAGGTAAATAATCATGATTGATAAAAAATTTCCGGTAAGTAACAAAATGATCCATATGATTCACTTTTATCTCCGCAAAAAAGAGAATGTGTAAAGGTAATTTGGGAGGGCTGAGAGCAAAATTACGTGATTAATATATCCAGAGACCATGCACTACATGCAGATCGAGCGAGAGCGGCAGTCAGATGTATAGAGACAGGCTCATTACAGAAAGAGAGAGAGAGAGAGAGAGAGAGAGAGAGGGAGAGAGAGGGGAAAACGGCTATAATACAGAGAGTCAGAGACGGAGCAAAGTGCAATCACAAAAAAAGACAAACTGGAGATTGCTGGGAGGGGGGATTTAATTGAGCGGGATGCGAATTACACAGGATAGCTATACAGCTCAATCATCCCCCTTTCTATCGAATATGGAATATGGGAACCAATATAGCTTGATAGGGACATTGACAAAGGGACTCTGAGTGAGTTGATATATTATGGCGTACCTGTCAACATTTGAAAATAAGAATTAGGAATTTCTAGCACGGTATACCTTTAAAAAAAAAGGATTCAAATTCGCTGCTCGATCATGCAGCAATTCAACACACGCAATACGTGACCTCTCAAATCGGGGCATATGATAAAACAAGCTTAATTTGGCTTTTAGGTCCTAAAAATCCTGAAAATCATAATATTCCAGATTATTCGGAAGGGTTGGCAGGTATGTTATGGGTGTCACCTACTGTAGACGTGCCCTTTAATTCAGTTTCTATTTTATGACCGCCCCGTCCCCTCCAGATCTCTATTGGTACTTGGTGGCGCCGTCCCTTGGAGATGATCTTTATGTGGAGACGTGGATGCACACGTCTTCTAAGTTACCATCCTTTTGCAACGGCAGCTACCACGTTGAGAATGTGCTATTTATAGGATTCCCAAACGTACCAGGGTACAAGGAAACGGTGGATCACTCCAAGTGGGCCATTGGCAAGAACAAGAAGTGGGTGTGCATTGGAGATATCAACAGAACGGTAGGTGAACATAGGGAGGTCGAATAGTTGCAAAGATTCAATTTAATTTAAAGAATGGTTTAGTTTTGCAGCAATAAGCTGGATGAGGTTGGTAGTGTAGTGGTGGTAAAGGGGAGTGGGGAGGGGCTGTGTTAGTGGTGGGGGTGGTTTTGTATTGGTGGCTGGGGTCGAGGATGGTTCTTGATCATGAGGCGGAAGAATTGGAAGCGGCAGTGTTGCCGTTGGTAGTGGTACTAGTGGTGGTCCAGGGATCGATTGTTGGGCGCCTGGGCGGTAAGGAGGAACTTATGTTGATAGTGAAATTGATGATCACACAATGATGTAAAGGGATGTTGAGTTGGCCTGGGGGGGACGGTGTTACAGTTAGTAGCGACCGGTTGAGTGGGATGGTGGTCCACTTAACAGGCACACTTGAGACTAGTGAAACTATAGTGTTCCCTGGTTATAGTTTGGAAACTGAACTTTTGTTAAAAGAAACCCCGCAAAAGAAACATGTTATTGACGGCTGTGACAAGTAACTTTCAAGATCACGGTGATCAAATGGGATCATTTTACAGATATGTTTGGATGGCCAAACTTTCACCAACGTGCAAAGTGTATCACTTCGTCCCTTGCCCGTTGTGAAATTACAGTATTTACAAAATAATCACCATAAATCATTGAGTATTATCATAAACTTTTCCCTTCTTTTTTGTTTGGATTTGTTTTATTTCGTTTTGTTTTTGTTTAGGCAAGTCAATTCAAGCGCGGTGGTGGAACAGTCTGTGGTCTGCTCGCTACTCCTTGGCAGCAGTATACATCGGCAATACAACAGGCAGAAGAGTGCCCTACCAAACGTGTCTTTGGAAACCGTACTTAAAGTTCACATATTAGTAGCAGACTCGAGTTGATCTCGTTTATAATTTCCTAGATAGAATTTCTATGGTGGAAAAATATATATAGATTAGGCCCACCGAAATGTTTGTTTATGCTTGTATATTTTGCAACATTGTTTAAACAAAAATTGTATCAGAGAAACCTTTGTGTCTTTCGCATGCAATCTCAGCCAAATATGATGAGAACATTTGTTGGCGCCATTGTGAAACACACAAGTGTTACTTTTTTTTGTGTTAACACATTCATGTATATAGTGTAAAATACTAGTCTTCCAATTTTCTGGTAAAGGAGAATTGTACATTATTTAGTTTAGAACAATATTCACGTTAAAACAAAATTAAATGAAATGATTAAATTCTGTAATGATTCACAATTGTAATAAACTAAGGTAGTCTGTCCCTTTTGCAGGCTGAAAATATAAAATTAACCTATGGTAAACAAGAGATAATTTCAACAAAAAACTTCTTCAAAAAGATTAGAAATGGTAATTGCCTTTTTGTGGAATTTTATCGACCGTTAGGCATTTTCCCTGTGAATTGTCAAAACACGTTGCAAAAAAAAAGGTCAAGCAGGTAGTCTGATTTTCAGACCCTTGTACCGCATAGTAGTTGGTATTGCTGAGTAAAGACTCTTGATAAGTTTAATTTTTGTTATTATAAGAAGGTCATTGATATGTACAAATGATAATGCACACTTTACAGCTAATTTTATCTCTGTTATTAACAAATTAATTGAACAGTATCTGTTAGTGAAGTCTATAGAGAGTAAATGGTTTCCGTCGTATAACAGTTACTAGGTCACTGCTAACGATAGGGCATACATGACATACTCATGATTCCTGCAAAGTTCTACAGCATTTGATGTTGGCTGCAAAACTGATATATACTACCTTTAAATTATCAACTTCACCTGCACACGTTTGCAATCTTTTTCTTCCTTTCTTTTCTCCCACTTTTAATTGAAATACTTTTTGAAAAAGAAAATCTTTATACATGACTCTCTCTTCTCCTACACACTCCTAAAACAGCATCATGTACCCCTCCCCCGTCCCGGCTGTCATCGACTCAAGCATTCATGATGCTTGGTCTCTGCATTTATTTGTGTATTTTATTTGTCACATCTTATGTAAATCAATTATATATATATTATATGCTTTTATTGCTATTTGAATATTTTGTATTTGAATTTTTAATAAATGCAGAAACACTGTTCTGCTAAAAAAAAAAAGTGATAATTTCATTTTGAAGAAAAATCTTAGAAAATTAAATATTTAGTAAGTCGTCATTCAATTATGATGAGCAGGGGAGTTATAGAAAGATAGAGAGGGATAAGTGCCGGGGAGAGCCTGTGAAGAGTATAAGAGACAAACTTTGACAGAAATGCAAATATATAATTGTATAGAGGGAATCTATTGAGGAGGGGTAGAGGGAACGTATTGAGGAGGGGTAGAGAAAAAAAGAAAGGAAGAAAGAAAGAGAGAGGGAGAAAGAGAGAGATAGAGAGAGAGAGAGAGAGGGATAGAGAGAGAGAGAGAGAGGGATAGAGAGAGAGAGAGAGGGATAGAGAGAGAGAGAGAGAGAGAGAGAGAGGGTGAGGGGTAGGGGTGCACTATCGACAGAAAAGCATAAATGAAAAGAGGGGATAATACATCGTAGGTGTAGAAGGAGAGGGAAGGAGAGAGAGAGAGAGAGAGGGGGGGGGGAGAGAGAAAGAGGAAGGGGGGAGAGAGGGGTGGGGGTGGGGGTGGGGGTGGGGGGGGGGGGGGGGGGAGGAGAGGGAGAGAGAGAGGGAGGAAGAGAGAGAGAGAGAGGGAGAGTGGGGTTGGTCAGACAACCCGGGCGAGAAAAGCAGAGATGAAAATGAAATGGGAATAACTAAAATAACTTACCCATCTTTTTTGTATCTCTTGGTACCCCATTTCTATTTGCTGGTTCTTTACCTGTAAATAAGAATCATAGAAACATATCATACACATGTAGATCTCAAGTAGAAAACAACAAATCATAAATGGCACTTGAATTTCACATGTTGAAATTAAGGTAGAACTGTTGGAACTTAATGTTGTACTGAGCGAGGTGGGAAGATTCGCTGGCAATTTGCTTGAAGATGTCGTTGAGAAGAGAATAGATGAGCAGAGAAGCAGAAAGTACATTGTCGCTAATCAAGTGACACACAATATACATGCTCAACAATTACAGTTAATATTTATTTAGTTTAAATTCGAAATCCAGAACTGTCCAGGACCACTAAGTTATTAGCCAAAAAAATAATAGTGGCTAATAATAACTCAATTAAATGTTTTACCTTTTTGTCAAGGTGTGGTCTTTATGAGGATTTGATTCTACATCAGTGGATTGATATGCATGTTGACATACTTTCTAATGAACAGTTTGCGAGATTCCTTTAATCAATATTTTATTTAGCCATCCATAATTACTTTAAAAAATTCTCCTCCTCGCCTTGGAGTTTTTTGGCCATGCAATGACTGATTCCCTTCCAGATATCAAGTTATTGAATTATTGCTCACCGATCTGTGTTATAAGAGATGCAGGCTCATTCCTGAGCTCAGCACCATGTGCAGTCTGCAGAGGCTTGGCACCAGGCGCCGTCCGCAGAGGGACAGCATCAGGTTTAGTATCCATAGACTCGGCATCAAACTCTTCTTCATCAGCATGTTGTGTACGACCTCCAGGCTCCACCTCATCTCGAGCAAGGCCAGCCAATGAAGAAAGTGAATCCCAGCTGCTGGCTCCACTGTCCAGCACAAAACTACCGGTAGGTCCTGATGTGGCCGCTTGTCTTGAGCCCAGCACCTAGAAAGAAAATAATTAGAAAGAAAATAATAAGCATGAAAATTGTATGTCAACATTTATTGAAATGAGAGAGGCCAGGGGGTCGTTTCCCGAAAGCCTTGAAACAACAAGATCAGTGACATATCCTATTGGAAGGTGGGTAATACGATTAACACACGTTTCACTTTCAATAGGATGTCCCTGATAAGGCCTAAAATAAAAACTTGTTGCATTGCCCTTTAGGTGCCAAAACATGGGTCGGTCGGTCAGAAAAGATTTTATTTTTTTAAACTTTTTTTTTGTCGCCCTCTTTGGGCCGATATTTTTCAGTTTTCTAGCTGGTGCAGTGTATGGTATTAAACTATAAACACGTACAAGAGGCCGGGGTCTACTACTTACACTCGTATACTAGGATTTTAAAACTAGGGCAAAAGACGGGTGAGAATTTGGGAATAATTTGATTTTATGCATTTATTTCCCATTTAAAGGCACACTGTCCTACTTGTTACTACTTGCTCCCTCTATATAGAAAACTTCCAAAATCGGTGCCTGTTGGTCCCCCATGATCCTCTTTTTCTTATGTTAAATGAGAGCTGAGTTAATGAGATGGCCACCTGTCACAGTGACCTCGATGGCTCACTGGGTGGTCTAATTCCTTCTTGCTGAAGTAGTAAAGCCTCCCTTTAAACAAACAAGATACATATTTTTGTATTCATCAATATAACAAAATCTAAAAAACGGTAAAAAAAAAAAACTTTTTAAAATGCAGACCGTAGATTTTCAGATTTTGGGGTCGGTCGCAAATGGCAATGCAACAAGTTTTTATTTTAGGCCTAATGTTACAACGGTTTTGAGAAACAACTCCCATCCCAGATCTACATATTTGAAGACAATGCTGCAGAATGTAGTGTCTTGCCAATTTGATCTCTACAACTATAAGCTAGATCTACCCCTAGACCCTATATAGTAATAATGACATTTGTCTTAAATGAATATTGCACAATTTCTATAGAGGGTCTCGGAATACTCAAGCCTCAAGGGTAGACATTACGAAAAATAAAACCGGAATGAAACTCTTTAGTCTAATTAGAAATTAAAATTCTAGACTAGGGTCTATTCAATTTCAAACAAGTTACCGGTATTTATTTTCAATGACATTGTAAATAAATCAAAATGTTGGTAGACGGTAGACCTCTAGGCCTAGATCTATTTCTTAATGACTAACGTTAGAAATGAGCTGAGCCGGGCCGAGTTAGGTTAAAACTTACCATATCCATTGTGTCGAACCAAACTGGCTTCTCTTCCGAATCTTCTCCCGACTTGAGTTCCCTTTCCTTAATTTTTCTGTAGTCGGTTTTCAACCTGTTAATTTTGTCCCGAACCCTGTCCCAGGGACGGTGATAGAACCCCTTATCCGCCATCTGTGCCGCCAGGCTCTTATAGATGTTTTTATTACGGCAGCCAACACCACTGCCCTTTTGAATGTTTTTTCCCACCCACAAATTCAACAATGCAAGAGTCTCCTGTCCACTCCATACAGACCCACGTCCTTCCGATTCCGACATCATCGACAGGCCAAGAGATGACATTAAAGGACAGTAGTCGCTGGACTTAAGCTTAAGCGGCATGGAAAAATAATAGAACGCGATAAATAAATAGCTAGCTGACTCTCGTAAACACACACACACTCATTATCAGTCTACAAGAATCTTTAGAAGAAGAAGAAGTTGCAGCGAATCAATTAATCAGACGCGGAAAAGCCAAATAGTCAGTTTATGGGTACGGTCTATGGGGCGCCAAGTGTTACTCTAGTTTTTCGGTATAAAATCACCTCATTTTGTCACATTATTCACTCAAAACTTTCTTTTGTATCAAGCATTATGCCAAACAATTTATTTTGTTACAAAATGAACTAAAAACAAAATAAAATTTTGATACAAAATAATTGTCTTAATTGTACCGAATTAATTTTGTTACAAATCAAATGATTTGTACCAAATTTTGTGAATTATTTGTACCGAATTATTCAATTGTTACAGAATGATTTGAATCGAATTAATTTTGTAACAAAATGAATTCACAAAAGTAACAAAATGAATTCACAAATTGAATTTGGTACAAATCATTTTGTAACAAAATGAATTTTGTAACAATCATTTAATTAGAGGCACATGTTAGGGAGGCTTTGAGAAATTTGAGTATGGCAGAATTTTTAGTTAGACCCAATCCAATCCCCTTCAAAAAGGTATTTGATATAGCGCTTTTTCCTTGCCTAGTTACAAAAGCGCTGCGCACACATTCCTCCAGACGTTTTGGGGTACTCGAAAATTCTTATATCACAAAAATACCAAGTGGATCAATAATCAATAAGATCCGATTCCTTCCTAGCATAGATTGGACTAATTTATTATAAGCGTTATTAATTAACCCCTGGAAAATCACCCCCGGAAGATTACCCATCATATTCATAATAGTACCCCCGCGGGACAATATAACCCCCCCCCCCCGGCCCCCACACCTGAAAATAATCCCCGGCCTCCCTGTTTGACAAAGAACTGCAACAGGCACTTTATTTGTTTAAGAAAAGAAATCAAGTTCAAGACTATTATACCCGACAGGCGTTTCCCATCACCTTCTAATTAGAACGAGAACACGTTTGGCTAAAAATATACAGGTCAATTAAGTTCCGGAATTCTCTCGATTCTGTGATTAAAAGGTCTGTAGGCTATTTGAATACATATTGTCTTTCCTGATTCCTGACTTTATGTTTGTCTCCATAAGCAGTATACTTTTGCAGGGCTGTCAACCCTCCCGCATCTCACGTACGCCACCACGCTCATTAATTCTCCCGCCGTTCCAGCGGCTCGTAGCGGGAGATTCCCGCCACCACGCCTATGACGGGCGGAACGTGCCATAAACATGTAATTAAAATTAATTTGAAGAGAGGAAATCAAAATATCATTTGGCGGACGGTATCTGACTTTTCAAAGAGAAAATCCCATTTCCAGAAAGTTGAGTATCTGCCCTTTCCTACGACACCTCAATCAGGAAAAATGAACTAGGAATAACAAAGTTCTGTTAGTTTAAAGTAGTGCTTGCATTTCCATAATTGTATTAAACAAATTCGTTTTCACTGGCTGACTGCCGTAGCAAAAAACGGAATTAACAAAAGACTTAACTCCGTTTCGTTGACAATCAGCCATGCATGAAGTCTTTCGTCTACGGCTGATTGTTAAAGAAATAGAGTTAAGTCTTTTGTCAATTTTGCTTTTTGCTACTGCAGGCAGCCAGTAAAAACGAATTTGTTTGATAAATGGAAATGCAAGCACTACTTTAAACAAACAGAACTTTGTCATTCCTTGCTCATTTTTCCTGATTGAGGTGTCATATGAAAGGGCAGAAACTCAACTTTCTAGAAATGTGATTTTCTCGTTGAAATTCAGATACCGTCCGCCGAATGACTTTTTGGTTTCCTCTCTTCAAATTAATTTTAATCACTCATGCGTAAAATATGCCTCATATGACTTGCATCAAATGAAAGAGGAGGGTCTAAGCTTTCTAAATATGTGTCATTTATATGTGACTAAGTTATAATCAAACATCGATAGTTCTCGGTTTAGTTTTTTCTGGGACGCACTGTATAAGTAGCACTTGTACTAATTCATTTTGCCAATGGCAACAACACATGGTCTGCAAATTCCAATGTAGGCATTGGTATTAAGTAGTCTTTGGTGTCTGGTGTGCATAATATTTTTCCATATTATGGAATTTGTTTTAGTTCATAGTTCTAACTAATTCATATTTCATTAAATGTAATTTATACAAAGTAGTGAAATGTTCTAATAAATAACAATTTATATTTTGTAGTATTTTCTAAATGAATTGCATAACTACATCATCAGTAATGCTGTAAATTAAGATAACTTGTATAAAAACATAGATGTGCACGCACTCCATATTCATTATGCCTACACTCAGTTATCAACTGGTGCAACTGGAAATATGCCGACGGACCAGTTATCAACTGGTGCAACTGGAAATATGCCATGCACAAACCAGTTGGAAATTTCAACTGGTGGTAACTGGTTTTTCCTTCTGGGTATATTTGTGGATTTTGGGTGGAAAGGCCCATCTGGTATACATCTGGTTTTAAAGGTATTACAAAGTTTTGGTATGGGGGCATGAATTTGGTTCAAATTAACATATTGGAAGCATATGCGTTCCTACAATATTCAGTGATCGTTGTCGCGGTTGTAATCGAGTCTAAAGTTATGAAATTATAAATAACAAACTCTTTATGCTGTATAGCTCCCTCTCAAGGTCAAGATATTAATTTAGCTATGAAACAATGTTTCTTGACTAAAATCGACCGATTAGCTATTCCTGTTTGGAAATTATATATCACAACTACATATTCTGAGATTTTCATGGTCGCAGCTACCATTGTACGGCCATAGGCGCTATTTGAAATTTATCAAAAATTTACCGGGAGCACCGGTAAATTTTTATATTCAATTTTTTTCGAAAACAGAATTATTTTAGAGGCTAATTTTTTTAGTGCTTATTATACATCCAAAGGGGCATCGAAATATATCAAAATTATAAAGATTCACTATTCATCCAATTTTCAAAATTTCCCAAAACTTTGTATTACCTTTAAGCTTGGCCCAGCCGATACTCGATGTGCGATTTTCACCACCAAAAACCTACATGGGGCCCACATGTGTTGGTATACATGTTTATGGGTGGGGTTAAATCAACGAACTCAAACCTCAAACCAAGGATTATAATAAACCCAGGTTTAGCCTACTCCACACCTAGGAAACTGAGCCATTAACTTTTCAAGAAGCTGCATCTACAAAAGAAAGCACATCTACATGAAGTTTGCAAAACAACAACACAAAACGGATACAGAAGGCTGATGCAAGTTTTTGGTTGTTATTATTAATGTACATTTTCTTGCATAGCAAAAGCATTTCTATGACTGGCCAGTGCAAACAATAAAGTGAAATACTTGTATTTTCTTGCCTACTATACTTGTACAATACATGTATGTTATTTACAGATCACTGGGTGGGTTATCGCGCTTTAATACATATTATTTGAACAATTTTTGTTGGTCTAAGCTAGTACATTTGTATACCTATAAGATACAAGAAGAATAGCTGTCCTTCAGCAAAGAAACAACAAGTTAGATGTGTACATCTACTGGTATTCATTCACACTCATTTTCATGGTTCTAAACTACAGCCAAAGCCGTCTATAAAGGCCACTGAAGTGAAACAGAAAAAAGCGGCCTCTGTAGACCTTTACACATAATCTCTTTCTTGAGAGATATTAAAGGTGACCACTATAGACAGGTGACCTTTACAGAGATGTGGCTACTTAGAGGTTTGAATGTATTTCTCATATATGCATTTGAAATTGACAATGCAAAATCTATTCTCATAAAACACATTTACACATCTGAGAATTCTCTGAAGTGAGAGACTAGTCTTGTGTCAATACTTATTTCTTTGAGGTTGCATCTGGCTCGAATTGCAATGTCTGCCTCTCAAGTTTGACATTGATATTTATGTAAAATCATATTTTAGTTTTGAGAGAAAGAGAAAAGTGAAAGAAACAAAAATGTGAAATTTTGAGCAAAATCCAATAAAATTAAGGAAGTTATGAAATTTGATCAAGCCCAACTTGGCAACTTTGTGACCTTATACCCCCCCCCCTCCATTTTATCATAACACACCGGTTTCTACACAATCCCTATTTATAAAAAATACATTCCTTCATTTAATAAAATGTAATATTCTGTGCAGAGTAAATAGGAGAGGAGATGGAAAGCCTTGAAAGATTGGTCAGATTTGCCAATCGTGTTTGATTGATTAAAACTTAAAAAATTAAAAACATTCTCATTTCTCATCAGAGGTTGCTCAAATTTTCACAGATCCTATTTCTCTCATTTTTAAAAAATAAATAAACAATTTAGTCTGTAGATTGTTTTATACAATCTAATAAACAATATCAAATCTTGCCCGTAATTGTTTTCACACTGCAACAGACTACCGGTAGGTGATTTTTGCTACAAAATGGATTATCAAAACTGTATTAGTTGGCAAGGTGAAGGGGTTGAGAAGGTGAACGAATTAAACAAAATCGTATTGCATAATACTTACAAGTCGAGACCAGTCAGCTGGTCAGACATAAAACAAATACTGTAACTAAATTTTGTAAAATTATGGGCCTTTTGTGAATGTATGCATAAAATTAATTTGGCACATTCTTCATGCAAATATCCTGTTGAACTGTCCTTCAAAACATTTCCCCAAGAAATCCTGAGAATTAAACTGGGCCATCTAAGGAAAACATTGGATTGGAGATCAATTCAGCTTTGGAAGGTTAAAGGACTCTGCTGAAAAGAAAGAGAAGAGCTGCGATGTCATCTCACATTTAATCTAAAAAATCTAAGAGCTCCAAGAAGAGAGAATATTATTTAAATTTTTTCGGCTGTCTCCAAACCAAGTAATTGTATCCTTGTTATTTCAACCAAATGTTTTTGGCTTTCTGCATATATCTTCAGAGACTCCAGAGACATCAACACGATTCTTGATAACAGTACTTGAAATTGTGGATCAACAGATCAGAAGACTGATGCTCATGTTCACAAGAGCTACTTGCTGTTATTCTGTGTCCCCTTAGTCAGAGCCATCATCAATGCAAAGCGCCGCTCTTCTCGATCTCTCTCATCTAGACGTGCCTTTTCTGTCCTTTCCATTTCTTCTCTTCGAAGTCTTTCACTTCTTGCCGCCTCCTCTTTCCTAATGAGCTCCATCCTTTCCCTCTCATCCCGCTCAAACTGTAATCTTCCCCGCTCTAGCTGTATCTGGTCCCGTAGAAGTCGGATCTATATATGACATGGGGCAACAAAAGAAGAAAAAAAATTGTAATTGGACTGCTTAGAGTTTTGCCTTTAAAGTTACTTTCTTGCTTGGAATTGACACATATCCCATTTAATTTCTAATGGTATTCCCTGAAATGAAATTGAAGGGTCTAATAAAGAGTGCAATATAGAATTATAATTTAAAATCAGTAAAACTATTTTGTTGAAGCTTGATCCACTTTCGAACAACATGTATACAACTTGAAATTAAATTGACTCCCTACGAAAAGCGTACTGTAACTTGTTGCGTCCCTCAGGGGACACTACTCGGTCCATTATTGCTTTCTCTGTATGTAAATGATATGCCCAGATGCTTGTCAGATTGTGTTATATCCTTGTATGCAGATGATACATGCTTATTCTTCTCTAATAGCAACCCTGATATTATTGTTAATAAATTTAATAATTATTTAATAAAATCTCATCACGGTTAACTAAGAGGTAATAAATTGACTGTCAGCATAAACAATTGTGAACTTATGTTGCTCGGATCAGCCCAACGTTTAAAAAGATGGAATTTTTTGTTGACACTCACCCTATTTGGATAAATGATACGATTATCAAATGAGTTCACTCATGTAAATATCTTGGTGTCATTATTGATAAATTACTTACTTTTAGAGGAGGAAAATTATGGAATAGTCTTTCTGATATTAAATTGAGCTCATCAATTGAATTATTAAAAAAAAAGATTAAACTCAATTCAGAATAATACTTTGTTGAATGTGATGCATTTTTAAGACAATGTACATGTACTGGAATAGGGTAGGGCCCTGCTATGTATAATTTTCTAGGTGGGTGGGTGGGAGGGGGGGTGTTAATATACTTATTGTCCATTTGATTTGATGTTACATTTCATTGATATCAGAAGTGCAATGTATTGTTATTTATTTATGTGTATTTGATTTATTGTCTTGTTTCTTTTGTAAAAACATGCTATGTATTTCAATTGGACCCCTATGAAAAACAGCTGTGCTGACTAGGGTGTTCCGCCCGTATGTGGAAATAAATATTTAAAAAAAAAAAAAAAAAAAAAAAAAATCCTTTTACAATGTCAGTATTCAAATTAGAGTCGGGACCATACCTCTTCAGTGTGTCTCTCTGCCTCTATTCTTCTATGAGCATCTTCTGCATCCATCAATACTTTATCTCGCTGCGTGTTGTTTTCAATGAGGGTCTTCATAAGGTCTTTTACTGTCTCATCCTTCTTAGTGTTCCCTGAAAGATGGAGTATATATGATTGACTGCTGATATTCATAACAATTAAATTTGGTTACGAATATACATGTATTATGTAATGACCAACTAATACCAGTTTCCCCCATTTACCCATACCATACACTTGTGGTTCTGCAGTTTCATTTTGTATTTTATTGAGAGTACAATGTAAACTTTAGAGCTGGTAACTACAATCATAGAAAAGTGTTTCAGTATTATTTAAACTGTATTTCCCAAAGCCTCTCCTCCAAAAAAATAAAAATAACTAGATACATAATAATAATAATACAACCAATTCAAGAAAAAAAACCTTGCTGAACTACTCTAAAGATCATCTTCCAGTCACATTATTCAACTATAAACAAATTCCTTATTTATTACTTTATTTTGCTAAGCAATTAGGTCATTGTAATCGTAAATTCCCCATCAGAACTAATAATCATAAAGTAGCATTCCATGTCATTAAGGTTAAACTTTAAACCATATCTTACTTGTCCTTTCTCGCTTTGGATGACGCAAATTAACTTTGCATCTGAGTTTAGCCCTTGGTTCTTCACTAACAAATTCATCTTCTTCAGAAATCCACCCTGCTTCGGTCACTGGATGACCCTGTATTTCTGTTTATGTAAAAAAAAAGTTTAAATATATACATACAATGTTTAATTTATATGCCACAATTACACAAGATAATACATGTACCTGATACATTGGACACATAAGGTAGTAAGATACAGCATGTGAAGCTATATAATCCAACAATGTCAAAATAAAGTGAGTCACATTCACACTAAATTATGAAAATTGTAAATCCATTCTTGATGATGCCTAAAGGCTCATGAAAACATACCAGGTGGTATTCAAAAGACGGAGAGAGAGAGAGAGAGAAAGGGACTGCAATGGACAACAGGAAGAGAGATAACAATTCAAAATAATTAAATATCAGTTAAATCAAGTTTTATTGTTGTTCACTCCAACAGTTCAATTCAAGAGCATTGCTATATTGAGAAGTACCAACAATTTTTAAAGTGACAAAGTGCTATTGGCATTACCAAAAACATACAAAACATTATGTCAGTCATTTTTTTTCTTCAAACCATTTGACTGGTCAACCAGAGCCCTTAGTGAAAGTCAGCTAATTCAGCACAATTTGTAAATGTATGGTGCATGGTGAAGCTGTTGCTCACAGTTTTATTCAAAAGTATTAACAAAACAAAAAACAAAAACATGCTTTGAATGGCAGAAACTTCATGCATGAAATTACACTATCATGAACCAAGATAAAAGTGAGTATTCATACATACCTTGACTACTATCAATGTCATCAAATTCCTCATCGGATGAAAATTTGTCTAACTGACGATTAGGTGTTCCACTTGTATTGATGAGTGAGGCTTCATCTGAAGTCATTAAATGCAAAAGAATCAAGGGTTAAGCTTCAAGCCCGTCTACACTACCTGTAGTTTATCCAGGAGGGATGCCCTCCCTGCAAGGTCACTGACAGGTGGTTATCTCATCAAATCAGATCTCAATTAACATAAAAAAAAGGGGATCATGGGGGACCAACGGTCACCGATTAGACATTGGTTGCTATATAGAGGGCACAGGTAGCTATACAGTAAGTAGTGCAGTGGGGCCTTAAGCTGCTATCGACTCAAGCATTCTTGCTTATGATAGTTGACCTCTGCATTTATCTTGATTATTTTTACTTACCTCCATACTTTCAAGCTTTCAATTAAATGCATTTTTATTTGTGTGTATTTAAGTTGTCACTCTTTATGTAAATCAATTATATTATATACTATGATTGTTATTTGAATGTTTTATACTTGATTTATCAATAAATGCAGAAACATTAATCACCAAAACATGTTTCACTCTTGATGTTAGGGTTCTTCATCGATACATTACATATGAGCTGTTTAGTACCCCCCCCCCCCCCTCCCCATGGCCATGATGACCGTTATTAATCAACCCTTTTCTGTTTGTTAGACAACATTCAAACAATTGTAATCTTTCATCTTTAATTTTATTATTTTTGTGCCCAATTCGTCAGGAAATATTAAGCGGTGAATCAGCCAGGCAGTGAATTAAGGGGGGGGGGGGAGGGGGGGGGGGGGGGGGAGGGGGGGGGGGGGGGGTGTAAGAGGCACTATTTTTTTTTGGTGTGTGTGTGTGTGGCCATTTTGTGAGATTGTTTACAAAATACAAAATCTCTGCTCCTTGGTGGTCCCTCTTCTTTTCTGACAAAATATGAGGGGGGGGGGGATTTGATATGATGTTCCCCCTAGGAAAAATTGTGGGGGGGGGGACATATCCCCCTGTCCCCCCCCCTAGGGATTGACGCCTTTGCAGGCAAGCACTAACTTTTTACACTGTCACTGCATGTATTTAGCTCTTGTCTGTTTTCTGTGAAAGAGAGAGTTTCTGTGAAAGATAATGAAAATCATTTGATTTCTGATTTTTGTTTCTGATATGACAAACTGAACACAAACTTATGTGATAAAATATCATCCACTTCACAAGTTTACATATTTAGTCTTAGATGATTATGATCAAAAAGCTTTTGTCTTAAAATTATGATGAACCATTTTATATTATAGATGGCGGCCAACGGGAAAAAAATACCCCAAATTGAAAATTGAAAAATAGCAAGGGCCTCCTAGCTGGCTCTCTCCCCTCAGTCAGTGATTTAAAAAAAAATCTAGATCTAGACGAGAAACAATTTTTTGTATTTACTTAGCCCAATATTAGCCCTTAAATCTGAAAAATAAACAGATCCTGTTGGGGAAATATAAAATTGACTCATCATTGAGGGTGAAGAATAATGGGCAATTGATATATTATACCATTTAACAAACAGCTCGTCCTGTCAAAAGCAGCAGTAGTTGCAGGTACCCGCTCATGGTTGTTCTCCACTTTTATGTTGCTCAGTTGCAGGAGAGGCTGTGTCTGTGCTGTTGGAGAGTTCGGGCTGTCCCCATCTTGTCCCCCACCGGCACCTAGCGCTGTCGCCTCACCTGCCGACTCGCTGGCACATGTTGAAAAAGAGCCATCTAAAAATTCACGCAGTTCATTGAAATACAGAAAAGTTTGTTTTCCCTGTCCCGTCCAGTTGGTTCTGTCCTTCATTTTCATAAGCTTCTTAAAGTTCTGGCTCATTGTTCGGATTTTATTCCTTACCTGACATTCATCGCGGTGGTACCCCTCCGCAGCAATCCATTTTGCGATTCGTTTGTACACGGTTTTGTGTTTGGAAGATGGATCGCGAATTTCTGCGAGTACGAAAGGCTTTCTCCAAATCTTTATCAAATGTCTCGTTTCTGTATCAGTCCAGTGGCTGCAATTGAGCCCATCTCCACGCACCCCATTCAGCGACATGGTTAGAAATTAACCACTAATTGAAGTTCAAATTTTGGTGCATTTAAGGTGTTTAGTTTCGTAAAATTGCCGGATAGTGCACTACGTACTCGTATTTAGTGTGCATACAGTACAAATATTGCGAGAATATTGACTACGAAATTTCGTGCTGCTGCTCGCTAATAGCGCGCGCGCACGCTCTAAGCTATAGATGATGCCCATGCGTAATCTCTCGTGCAATTTCATGTGTATTCGTTTTTGTTGAATCCAGGAAAATGTGTTGATATAAGCTCAAAATTGTAAGTGTAGGGGGGGGGGGGGGTGGGGGGGAGGGGCATATCCGCATATGTTTGGGGGACGTGCTGTTAATCTTTCAAATTAATTGATTATAAATTTATAATATGCTCATGCAGCGGGGACAAAAAAAATTTGAAACAGAGCTATTATGTTCACACGTATGTATGGGCCCATACCTGGCCCATACAATATTGCATACATGCGTCTAGCTCTATATGGCATATATACATCACCCCCCCCCTCTCTCCCCCCGCCTCTCTCTCTCTCTCCCACTCTCTCTCTATCTCTCTCTCTCCCCCTCTCTATAGGCTCTCTCGTCTCTTTCTTAATTCTTTCTTTCTCTTTTTCTCTACCCCCACCAATTTGCATTTCTGTCGGATTTTGTCTTATACTTTTCACAGGCTCCCCCGGCACTATTCCTCTCTCTTTATAACTCCCTGCTCATCATAATTGAATGACACTGTTACCATATACTCATTTTTTTTTTTTTTTTAAACTAACTAGTTTTATTTTCTAACATTTCTCTAGCGTTTTCTTCAAAATGAAATAATCACATTGGTAATTTAAAGGTTTTGTATCCTTTTTACATCCAACATCAAATTATGTAGAACTGTGCAGGAAACATGAGTATGTCATGAATGTCCTTTCTTTAAAATGTAAACGTTAGTCTGTAGTTCTGTTATGCAATGCAAGGGAAACATTTACTCCATACAGACTTCATGCACTGTCAGACACTGTCCAATTGTCAGTGAGTGACTGACTTTTTAAAATTTGTTAATAACATAGATAAGATTAGATGTAAAGGGTATAATCGTTCGTACAGTCATCATTGATCTGCTTCTCATAATGAATTAAACTTATCGAGTCTTAACTTAGCACCAAATGTACGACTTTGTGATACATGGGTCTAAAACTATTGCAGACTACCCAGGGGCGGATCTAGCTTTTTGCTAAGGGGGGGGGGGGGGGGTTTGACCAAAATAATGACGATGCGGAGCATCGTCCACGAGCCGCGAGCCGATTTTTTGGGGGGTGTTTATTTGAACCCCGTAAATGATGTTTTCCTGGCATCTATTAACACAATGGAGACTATAAAAAGCAGTGCATGATAACGTCTTTTTAAATCAAGTAACAGTTTAATACACAGTTATATCCAGAGTTATCAAGTGTTTGGTTAAGTTACCAGATGAGTTAAATATCTTCTCACAATATTTGCACTTGAAAGGGTTTCTCTCTACAGCGTGCGTTCTTTTTTCTTTCTTTTTTTCTTTTTTTTCCCTTTTTTTTGGGGGGGGGGGGGGCCGCCCAAGGGGGGGGGGGTTTAAACCCCCTAACCCCCCCCCGTAGATCCGCGCCTGCTACCTTCTATGCCTATTTTTGCAACGCGTTTTGAAAATTCGATATAATTCCACATAGAGGCAATAGCCATTTCTATACTTTTAAGAGGAGTTTTTAGTTGGACTTATCTCTTGTTTACCATGGAATTTACATCATTTGATATTCTCAGCCTCCAAAAGGGACAGACTACCTTAAGTACCAGTTTATGTGATCCATATCAGCATTTATTCATTTAATTCTGTTTTAAACTAACGAAACGTGAATATTGCATTTTTAGTTCTACTAAATAATGTACAATTCTCCTTTACCAGAAAATTAAAAACCAGTCACTTGGAAGACGAGTATTTTTCATTATATTTATAATTGAACGATAGTCTAAACACGCAAAAAATAACACTCGTGTGTTTCACAGTCGTGACTATTCTCATTATTTGGCTAACATCGCATGCAAAAGATAAAGACGTTCCTCCAACACATTTCTTGTAATATATAAGTGATGTTGCAAAATGTACAAGCATATATGCAAACATATCGGTAGGCCTCATCTTATAGGAACGAGATCAACTCGAGTCTGCTTCTAATAATGTGAAGTTCAAGTAGGGTTTCCAAAGACACGTTTGGTAGGGCACTTGTCTACCTGTTGTATTGCCGATGTATACTGCTCCCAAGGAGTAGCGAGCAGACCACAAACTGTTCCACCACCGCGCTTGTATTGACTTCTCTGAACAAACAAAAAAACAAATCAATACAAAAGAGAAAAATGAGGGAAATTAAATTGATGAAAATACTCAATACTTTATGGTGATTATTTTTGTAAATACTGTGTTTTCAGGACGGGCAGTTTGAATTGGGGTAAAATTAGCATGAGCCAGGGAGCGGGAACTATGTTGCCATAACAACTTCTGTATTACGTCTAAGGGATGTAGTGATACATTTTGCACTTTTGTGAAAGTTTGGCCATCCGAACATCTCTAAAATGATCCCATTTGATCACCGTGATCTCAAATGTTACTGGTCTCAGCAGTCAATAACATATTTCTTTTGCGTGGTACCTTTTTACAAAAGTGCAGTTTCAAAAGTATGACCGGGGAACGCTAGACAACTATAGTCTCATTAGTCTCAAGTGAACCTGTTAATTGGACCATGCAAATCCCACCCAACTGGCCACTACTAACACCGTCCTCCCAGGCCAACTCAACCATCCCTTCTCCATCGTATGACAGTAGACTGTAAATTTTGAATTTGAATTTGAATTTGTAGACACTGTAGACCGTCTTCCCAATGCACACCAACACTGCCACCGCCCCGCCCCGCCCGCCCCGCCCCCTCCCCACCATTTCTCAACCGCCATCGCCAACAATCACTTTACATGATTATTGTTGTCCTTGCTGTTGCTATTTCGTTTTGTGTGCATCGTGAAAAAATGTCCTTTCCCTCTTTTACAAAATATCTGCATGCATCAATTTCATGATTTGTTATAGGCACTCAATTCTATTGATGATATTCAGAAATTTTCAGATTTTTAACAATGTGTTTTATCTGTAGATATGAAGAATTGTAATAAGACAACATGACTGTTTACCAATTTATATAATATTAAAAAGTAATTCAAATTTCATTGGAGAAATTCATCTTGGATATACATTTGCAATTCAGCTTTATTGTAGCAAAACAGGTTCTAAACATTCAAACAAAAATAGAATTGAATTGAATCATTACGACTATTCGACCTCCCCATACACCTACCGTTCTGTTGATATCTCCAATGCACACCCACTTCTTGTTCTTGCCAATGGCCCACTTGGAGTGATCCACAGTTTCGTTGAACCCTGGTACGTTTGGGAATCCCATAAGCAGCACATTCTCAACGTGGTAGCTGCCGTTGCAAAAGGATGGTAAATTAAAAGACGTGTGCATCCACGTCTCCACATAAAGATCATCTCCAAGGGACGGCGCCACCAAGTACCAGTAGAGATCTGGAGGGGGCGGGACGGTCACAAAGTAAAAACTAAGGGCACTAATTTCTACGGCATAATATCAACTCACTGATGATTGCACTTTTTGCTCTGTATCTTTATTATAGCCGCTTCCCCCCCCACTCTCTCTCCCCTCCCCCCTGATGTGCCTGTCTCTGCCCTTCTCGCACGATCTGTATGTAGTGCTAGTCAGTGGCGGATCCAGGGAGGGAAAAAACAGTTAAAACACCTTAATTTTACCTTTATTTGGTGACGGGCCCCCTCCCCTGGGCCTCAAGGGGGGGTGCTAATTTTGAAATTTTCGGGGCAAAAAAAAAGAGTGCTCCTTACCCCCTCCCCCGCTTATTCACCGGCTGGCTCTTTCGCCGCTAAATATTTTCTCACGAATTGGGCCCCTCCCCTGCCGCCGGCTGGATCCGCCCCTGGTGCTAGTAGTGGTCTCTGTCTCTCGGCCCTCTAAAATTACATTATATAAAATCTCTTTTCACGGAGAGAACAGTGAATATGGATCATTTTGTTACTTAAGTTTGATATCAATCATGATTTTACCTAGTTTAGGTTTATAATATCTTAATAATTTACCTTGATGAAAATTGGTAAATTTGGCAAAGCTGGTGAAGGATTGTCCAGCAAGAGTAGTCAGCAAAACCGTGCTGTTCCATGGAGGTTCTTTGATTGGTTTACTCTTCGACACTTCCACAAAATCAGAGAATTTCGACTGGAATGAGGATGGAATATTCCAATCATATGCGCTGGCGTAGTTGTAGAGGAGCTGTTTTCCTACGTGTAAATTAAGGAATACAATTTGTTAAACATGATTAAAGAGTGAAGTATATTGTAGAAATTGTTAAAAGGGGTGGGGTGGGTGTGGTATTAATGCTGTCCATGCAAGCTAGGATCGGGACCATGCCCTTCCGTCCCCTGCACATAATTAATTCATCCGTGATTTTTTTTTTTTTTAATAATTTTTATAAAGTTCATCAATAAAATATATAAGGGACTTGGTAACATTGTTCAAATGAGATAAAGTGGTGCTAAGGTAGTGACTTCAATGCTAGATGTACAATTAAAGATAATCTGAAAAATTGAGTGAAAACGGATCATTATTATTAATAAAAATTGGGAAAAACTGATCTGATCGTTTCCTTTATTCTTCCAACTATATTATTATAACATTGTAGGTGAATGTAAATCGCCACGAGGCAATAAATCGGCTCTACGGGGGACACTTCCCCCCCACAAATTTTCAGGTGGCGAAATGTCCCCCCCATGATTCGGGGTTAAAATCTTCTTTTTTTTTTTTCTTTCTTCCTCTCTTTCTCTCTGTGTTGAGAAAAATCAAGCCAAATCAGGCAATCAAATTTTATTAATAGAACTAGAAGCGTCATTAATATTACATTCACATTACCGGAAGTTCAAACATTGGTTTACAATGAAAATCCTTTCACCAACTGAAAAAAAAATCAAATTAATCCCTTGTATCTTCCAAACTTTATGGATGATTGTTCAATGGAAACGACAAATTCATTTATCTACCCCCCCCCCCGTTGCGTTCTTGTTCCTGTTAGTTGAACTTAAGACTGTTTTCTTTTTAATTTGGCAAAAATTATGCCCAAAATCAAGCCATCTATCCATCAAATTAAAAAAATCTTCAACTTCTGAGGGAGCCACACCCCCTGCGTCTTACTGTTTTCTTTTTATTTTGGCAAAAAGTATGCACCAAATCGAGCCATCTATCCATCAATTTAAAAAAAATCTTCAACTTCTGAGGGGGGCACTTCCCCCCTCAGACACCCCCTGCGTTCTTGTTCCTTGTTAGTTGAACTTAAGACGGTTTTCTTTTTAATTTGGCAAAAGGTATGCCCAAAATCAAGCCATCTATCCATCAAATTCAAAAAATCTTCAACTTCTGAGGGAGCCACACCCCCTGCGTCTTACTGTTTTCTTTTTATTTTGGCAAAAAGTATGCACCAAATCGAGCCATCTATCAATCAATTTCAAAAAAATCTTCAACTTCTGAGGGGGGCACTTCCCCCCTCAGACACCCCCTGCGTTCTTGTTCCTTGTTAGTTGAACTTAAGACTGTTTTCTTTTTAATTTGGCAAAAGGTATGCCCAAAATCAAGCCATCTATCCATCAAATTCAAAAAATCTTCAACTTCTGAGGGAGCCACACCCCCTGCGTCTTACTGTTTTCTTTTTAATTTGGCAAAAGGTATGCCCAAAATCAAGCCATCTATCCATCAATTTCAAAAAAATTCTTCAACTTCTGAGGGGGGCTCAGACACCCCCTGAGTTCTTGTTTCTTGTTAGTTGAACTTAAGACTGTTTTCTTTTTTAATTTGGCAAAAAGTATGGCCCAAATCAAGCCATCTATCCATCAATTTTAAAAAAAATCTTCAACTTCTGAGGGGGGCACACCCCCATCCCCCTCACACACCCTCTGCGTTCTACTGTTTTCTTCTGAGGGGGCACATCCCCTCAGACATCCCCCCCCCCTGCGTGGCGCGCCCATTCGCCCCCCCCTTACACAATAACCTGGCGCCGCCCTGTCTGAACTTGTGTCCCCCCCCACGGTCTGATTTGGATTGACGCCCATGTCTACATACCATTCCAGACATTTAAATGTTAAAAGATTTTAATAGCGTGTTTAATGTCTTTTTACATGGAAAAACGGTTGGCAAAATTCATAAATGGTTGGGAGAATTAACTGTTAGTCACTGTTAGAGGGTGTTGCACAGTGACGCCTTCAAAGAAAACCATATTTAGTTTGAGAATTTTTGCAGGATTTTTTGCGTGTCAGAGGGTTAGTACAGTAGAAGGAATATAATAAGTAACATTTTATACACATATTTAGCATTTTTTTTCATCAACCATCAACAATGTTATTGTTACCGAGTCACTTTAAGTCTAAGACATACTCCTAAAGTTTTCAAAGGGTGTGACCCCCTTAAGACCTTTAACTTATACATACCTTTAGACTGTGTGGTTTGTATTTTTATAGAATGGCTTTAAACTTACCGACTTTAACGAACTCGTCCGTCTCCATGGAGATACACAGTATGGATTGACCGAACTTACGTGCATTACTAGGCCAGACGTAACTCTTGTTTGCGAAATCGGGGAACTTGGGGACGCTATGAACAAGCCAAAACCCGGACTCGTTGTCAAATGCGATTGTCCCTGCAAAACAAAAATGAATACAAAATAAGGGGGCTACACCATTGCCCATTCGATTGGGTTAATTTTTTTCTTACATATTTTCATGAATTGATTATGAGAATATGATTTACCTCTCCCGATTCCCTCCATTTTCCAAAAAAAAAAACGAGATACATTCATACCCCCACAAGACAGTCAAACCACTTTCACACTCCTCGAATGAGAACAGCTTTCGCACAATTTTTTTTATTTACACCGGTCCAGTATTTTGGAATAAAATAGATCCATCTCTTAAACAAAGTATCAGTCTATACACTTTTAAAAAACTTTCCCTTTTCTAGAGCTTTTGTTTTTGTCTTCTACTATTTCCCTCCATTTTTTTTCCTTCTCTATTTTCCTCTTTGTTTTATCCCCCCCCCCCCAATTCAGAATTTCTTAGCTACATATTTGTCTATTTATTGACTTCTAAACTTACTTTGTTCATGTTTTATTGTTAAACAGCATATGAGGAACTAACACTTCAATTAGCTCTGCTTTTAGTTAGTTCTTCTTTTCTCGTGCTATTTCCAGTATTTATCGTTTCATTGCATTTGTTGTGATTATAATTATTCTTGTATTATGATTTGCATGAGAAATAGAACCATTTGAATCATTTGAATCATTTATTCTTGGTAGATAAATTATCTCCCAGAATTGTATTAATTAATCTAAATAGTTATAGAGATTGATCAACAAAAGTTATAAGAAGATATTCTTTATCTATCAGGAATATACACCGATCATATTCACACAATAACTACATGAAGAGATCAACGAAAAATTATTCCAGCTTTATGGACAGCAACAGCGTATATATTTTACTTATATCTTCATTTTGAACAAGTAAAAGAAACAAGATTGTCTAAAAGCCTACATTACAGTATATAAATATAATTTACTCGTTTATTTCCATCATCTTGAGTTATTTACCGCATACACTGCTGCATGTTATTTCGATATTAATTACTAATATATTTATATTTCTATATTTTAGGGTTTCAAGAGTTTGGAAGGGGATCAAGGTATAAGCGTTCTGAAATATTGGATTGGACATAATTAATTTTATTTAAAAAGATGTTATTGAAATCGGTAAAAACGTAATAAAAGCAGCATTATTCTTACGAAACAGCTATGACATAAACAACATTCATAAAACAGATGAATTGTCTTTCTGTGAGATTTATATAAAATCATTCTTTATCCAATAATGGAAATTTTGAAGAAAAAACAAGTATATATATCTATTATATACCTTTTGTATGGCCGCGGTATTCCGGCTTTGTTCCGTTCGGAAAGTCTTTTGTATGTCCGTCGTCCTCCTTCGTTCCGTTGGGAAATGCATCGTTATACATCATGTATAAAACATTCTATAATTATGTATGGATAAAACGTATTGAATATTTGTTAATGAATTGATTTATCTAACTAGACCAAAGATACGAATTGCACGAGTCTATCCGGTGTAAAAGTGGTTTTCATTCAAACCCCAAAGGTTAAAAAAAAAAACAATATATATAGTCTTTTTCATATTTTACAATATTTTCCACTGATTAGTTTCCGTTACATTATACAGACCTTTAAACAAATTATGCTTTGATGATGATAACATTTGAATTTATTAACCACCCCACTTTTCTGTTTTATGTCCTTCCTCTTCTCCTTTCTCACAGTAGACAAATTTGTCTTATAATCTACCTTGCTTGTGTAATTATTGTAGATCTGCTGCAAGGTATATCCCATTGCCTGGTTACTGTCGTTCAGAGAGACGTCGGAAAGAGAGAAAGATGAACTGTGGACGTCCATGTACAGATGGGCGACGCCATCATGAATCAAGGGATTGCTGCTGTTGCCGTTCCGGGGAAGCTTCTGGACTATGAACCTGTCAGTGGTGAATAAAGGGAATTACATGCGAAACTACTGATAACCTAGTGTCCGATTTCATACAGCCACTGCAGGGGCGAGAGAGCGCCTTTTAAAAGTGGGGGCAAAAACAAAGAAGGGCACTGTCTGAAAAAGGGGTGTTCTCAAAGGGGAGATAGACAATTTCAGACATTGTAATATACCTCTATTTTGTAATAAATAAACGATCAGGTATGATCAGACGCGTACGCAGGGTGACCCCCCCCCCCTCATTTAAAAATAAAATAAAAAAATATGCTAATGGGTGACCTAAAAAAGGTGACCTAACCCCCCCCCCCCCCCAACGGAACGAAATGTCGATCGGTCAATTTTTCAAATTTCGGGACAATTGTTTTTTTTTAATGTGCTCTCCCCCCCCTCCCCCCTCCGACCCCCCCCCAGGGGTCCCTATCCCTATAAACATGAATTCAAAATAGATAGTACAGAAGTAAGGAAAAACTTACAACAAAATAAGAACTTACAATAATGATAAGAGCAAATTGGAGTAAAATACAAAAATGGAGAGAAAATATTTACGACATTTACAAAAGAGAAAGCTAGACATGTAAATTTAAAAAAAGAAAAAAAGAAGAAAAAAAAAGCTTACATAATAATAAGATACCTAACCAGCTACAAGAAGTCTGGAATAATATTGTTTAAATACTTGTTGAATGTGTGAACAGTTTGAATTTATTTAGTGGTAGGAGGAAAAGTATTATATTAAATTGAGCTTCTATATTGAGTAGTTCTGCGACAATATTCAGTGCTAGGTTCAAGCACAGTCTCATAAAAAAAGAATAGATAAGACTTTTAATGAGTAATCTCAGAGATATACTATAAATGCGAGCGAGCGTAGCAAAGTAGTTTGGGAGAAAGTCGAGAAAAAATTGCTGCCGGTCGCTTAAAATTAGAGACACATGTTTGGGAGGCTGTGAGAAATTGTGTTTTTTTTTTTAAAGAAGCATCTTCTAACAATTGAGTATACATCATGTTAGTTCAAAATCGACACACTTCGTATATATTAAAGCTGCTTATCAAGAGAATGGACATTGATAGCGTTGAAACGAGCCTGATTATATTTCTAAAAGGGGCACCTTTCCTACGTAAGAAGTAGCGCCGCCTCTAGCTAAGCCACTGTTAAGAATCAAACAAGATGAAAAATCAAAGATAAATAAATACGTGAAGATACAAAAATGAGAGAGAGAGAGAGAGAAATGAGGCAGATGGTGAGATACAGGATGAGAGAGAGAGAAAAAGAGAGAGCTTGGACGGAAAGATAATATAAAGAGAGGGCGAAAAGCTAAACTAAAAAAGGATGAGGTGATGTACGTGGCGTTAAAATACTTGGCGAGATAAAAAAAAAAAAAAAGGGTCTACCAAGAATGAAGGTAAAAAAGTATAAGAGACAGAGAGAGGGAGACAGACAGAGAGAGAGACAGAGAGAGATACATATATATAGAGAGAGAGAGAGATAAAGAGAGAGAGAGAGAGAGAGAGAGACACACAAACATTCGAAATAAGCATTGAAAGCTCAATATTAATGTGCATTGAAATAGATTGTAAATTATCGACTCGAGTTAAGCCGTTGACCCTCATGGTTTCTCCATTCATATAGGCACAGGTATCCTAGAATAACTTATTTTGAATTGTCTCTCTTTTTTTTCCTTCCTCTTAATTTTGCGGTTTTTAGAATATTGAATTGTCTCTGAAATGTAATGAATATAAGTAATGTTTCTAGTCCTTATCATTGATAATGCGGCAATCGTTCTGTATCGACTGCCATACAGGGAAGATATAGGCGCCGATTAATCCAAGCCCGAGTCCACTTCGTGATTAACATTATAAAGATCATACTAAGTAATATCAGATCTCATGTTTTATGCAGAAAAAGTGGATTTAAATTTATTGTATAATAATGGCATTGGATCTCACTAAGGCATTTTATTCATTTAGCCATTCATTTAATTTCCAATGTTTGGAAGTCTATAAGTTTGGGCCCTCACTTATTCAGTGGGTTAAAAATTCTATATACAAATATCAGTAGCTGTGTTCTGGTAAATTCTTTTATTCCAAATTCCATGCACATCTATAATGCACAAATAACACGAAGTTCTAAGCGAAATAATAGCGATTATAGCGATTATGATTATTTGTTAACTTTTTCTCTAGGGCCCACCTAGTAAAATAAATTTGTAGGGATTGGGTTGGAAAGTTTTCCACCTTACCACCTTTGTTGGTCAAAACATCCGTTGTTTAGCTCCAGTGCTGCTGATTTTGTTTTCTACATTACTATGGCGATGTATTTTCTGTCATGCATTATAATCTGATTGGAAATTATGCCATCTCTTCTTTTCTATCTCTCCACTTTCCCTTTGGACCCTTACCAACTCTCCCTATATTTCTCTCTTTTATCAGTCCTTCGAGCTTGAGCTCTCTTTTCCTTTCTCTTTCTGCTCGTATTTCGATTGTGATGCTGCTTCTATTCTACTTTCATATTCACATTTATATTCATACCTGAATTTATTCATGATGTGATTCAGAATTGTATTTACAATTATTGTTATGTATAAGTCATATAACTGTCTTGTTATGTTTTGTGCTGAAAGCCGGAGGACCGTACCTGCTCATAGACTTTTTCTTTATAGAGTCTTGACGCCCTTCTGGCTTTCGGCACACGACACCATGTTTTTGTCTTATGTTTTATGTATTACATGTTACACCAATGGAAAACAAATTTCTGTATTATATTATGGACAATACGATCATGAATCTTGAATGGGTTCACTGCAAGTTACTTCAAAGTTAGCAGAGGAGTAAGACAGGGTGATCCTCTTGGACCACTGTTATTAATTTTGGGATTGAAAGTATATTTGAATAGAGTACGAAATACAGGCAATACCGTGTGAGTCAAACAAAAGTTTACACCTAGAAAATTGCTAATTATTAAAAAAAAAAATCATCTATGAACAGTAAATTGTTATACATCTTATGAAAGAGTGTTTTATCCCAATTCATTTGGTATCATTTTTGTGTGGTATCTATTCACGCTTGGATGACCAGGAGGCATTGTTTGCGAGAGTGCAAAAGTCGACTTGCGCCAAAGTGATGCTACAGCGTGTTGTTCGGATTAGCGAAGTGAGAGAATGAATTAAATGTATCAAATCAATTGCATTGCATATGCTTTTTGCACAAGCAAAATCACACACGCACACGCACACACACACGCGCACAAATGTTCATTGATATTTGATATTCAATATTTGATATGTGTGGCATGATTAATTTTGTTAGGGATTTTATTTGAATCTACAATCACCAATTTAATACCGAAATCCCGAATGTTTTATTTAAACATCACATAAACAACTTTGGCGCAAGTCGAATTGTGCACCCTCGCAAAAAATGCCTCCTGTTCATCCAAGCGTGAACACATACCACACAAAAATGATACCAAATGATTTGGGATAACAAAACTCTTTCATAAGATGTATAATAATTTACTGAACATAGATGATTCTTAAAATAATTAGCAATTTTCTAGGTGTAAACTTTTTTTTGACTCGCACTGTATAGTGGGTTTTTAGGCGGGGAAAAAAGGAATAAAATACACAGCTTATGCTGACGACATAACATGTTTTTGAAAAAGTAATGAGTCCCTACGCATTGTAATTTCAGAGTTTGAGAATTTTTCAAAAATGTCTGGTCTTTGTATAAATAAATCTAAAACTGAAGGCATGTGGATTGGTAAAAATAGGCATCAAGGTGAAAAAGAGGGTGTTTTTACACGGCCAGAGAATGCAATAGAAGTTTTGGGCATATAATTGGAAGAAGCAACGAAAATAAACTTTTAAACTCGAATTAAAGAAATGAGAGATATACTTGCTAATTTGAAAAACAGAGGACTAACATTTATTGACAAAATACAACTCTTAAAAACCTTTATAATGTCCGAAGTAATATATCTCTTATCTAACATTTCATTGCCCACTGAATTTGTCAAAGAAATTGAGAAGCTCATGTTTACATTATTTATGTGGAACGGCCCGGACAAAATCTCAAAAGCAACTATGTATGCAGATCACTCAGAAAAGGGGACTGAAATTCCCAAATATTCAATGTATGATAAATACTCAGCTGGTAAAATGGGTTCAACAATATTTTTACAAATCAGATCACAACTGGACTATTCCTTTTTAGAATTTTTGAGGTTATATGGTGGTAAATCTATTTTTGTCGGTAATTATACAATTGAGAAACTACCAAAAATCGAGGATATCCCTTTATTTCATGTTGCTTTATTAAAAGCATGGTTGATAACAAATATTCATTGTGAATTGGTCACTAACAGTAGACGTCAGGTGAGGATACTGAAAGCAGTGTGTTTGGAATAATAACTTCATTCTGGTTGATAAAAAGTCAGTAGACGGCAGGCCTTGTAATATATACCAATTGTTTGATAACAGTGTAGAAATTCTCCATTTTGATTTTTGGAATGAAAAAGGTGTTTCAAACAAATACATTTATCATACGAGATACATAGAACTTAACATTGCAAAACAGAAGAAGATTAAAGGAATGCACTATAAGAAATGGTCCTCTATGGAAGAAATATTTTGATTATTATATCCTTTAATTAATTTTATTTAATTATTGTGCAGTGATTTTATGATTATTGTTATCATGATGTATGTACGATTTACTTGATTTTAAAAGTTTATAGAGATTACAAAAAAAAGTTCTGTACTTACCAATCTACATTTTTTCCATTTGGATCTTTGCAAGACAGCTCACATGATACGAGACACAAGGATGTCAGGGAAAAGAACAGAATACCTATTACATGTTTTGTCACCGCCATTGTCAACTCGTATAATGCGTGTTCAGCTTCCAAGGCCCTAGCTATATGTTGCAAATGTATACCGCAAACAAAAACACATGTATATTCAAACAATGCAGGCCACAAATAAAGAGAGACAGTCGTGTTTCAAATAAAGGAAGAAATTACACCCAAAAGATAACAATAGCCCTCCTATGAAAATGTTCGGCTGTTTTATAGCTGATATAAATACTTATTTGCATACTAAGTACCGATCATTAACACAACCGATCATGTGATATTCACGTGCAATATTAATTGAATAGAAATTCCCATATTTATCTCTCACTTTCGATCCATGACAGGTTTTCTAGCTCCTCTCTGCTTGACATCCCCCTTCTCTCTCTTTCTCTCTCTGTCTCTCTCTCTCGCTGTCTCTCTCTCTGTCTCTCTCTCTCTCTCTTTTCTCTCTCTATGTATCTCACCTCTCCCTATCTTTAACGTGTCCTTTCCATGGGACACTTATTATTTTCAAGCTTCAAGTTTCAAGTTTATTGATACTAATCGACAAGGTCGGATAATCATCAGACACGAACTAAGATACATTATGACAAATTTATTTTCTTCGAAGACGGAAGTATATTTATAATAGTGTCAAACAAATCAGTTCTCTGGTTATTTAGATCTTGACAGTTCATAACGAAATGACACTTTATTTCTACCTCACTAAAACAAAGAGGACATATATACGATTATCAACGTCTAATTGCTGATGTCGTCCCATTTCAATCATAAGTCTACTGTTGCTTATCCGCATTCTTCAATAATTGTTTACATGCTGGGATTTATCTATATCTAACAATAAATCATTTTCGAGTATATACCATTTTTTAACATATCAGTAAGCTCTAAGCTCCGACAAAAACATTACTGTTTTCATTTAGTGTATCCTTCCATAACTTAATTTATCGTTCTTCCAATGTTCTTGAATATTACTCTATAGAAGACATCTTTGAGAAAAGGTACTTTGATTATTCCATTCATGCATGACCAATTCCTAAATCGGTTAGAAATTATTTAAATTTTTGGCAATAACCATTTGTTAATCCCATGTTTTCTAAAAAAGTTTTATATATCAGAAAATTGTCGTTTTATTGTATCATATGCATGTAGCCACAATCCAATTGTGGGCTTTTAATCCAAAGATTGCTAGTGCAAATCGTCCTAGCTCGGCTAAGACGGAACTATTTACAGCTGCTCTATATAATTATCTTTCAAATATTTAATATGAGCTTTTTCGGATATTGTTTCTCAATGTGGTTCCTATACTTTTACCTAAACTATCTAATATCCAAACCGCTGAATTATACATTACAATAATATTTGTTTAATACATGCATCAAAAAACTTATGTCAGAAGTTATTAACATCCGGTCACTCCTAAGAGTATTTCTTATAATTAACAGCAATATAGCCTTCTTAGATTTATCAGACACATTTTTATTTGCATAAGAGTATATTCCATAGTTTAAACACCAATCCTAAATATTTAAATTAATTAACAATCTCAATATGCATATTTATTAATATGAAAATTATATTTCTTTAACACTATACCAGACTTATTGAATATCATAATATTTGTCTTAGTTGTATTAACTTGAAAATTCCAAACATAACAATATGCGCAAAGATTGTAGCGCATTGTGTAGCCCCTCTGCAGATTCTGACATAATAACTAAATCATAAGCATATAAAAAGCAGGATAAGACTTCATTTCCAAACGTAACTAGACGGCAGTCATACAACATATTCACAATGTATAGACAGTTGTTGGGTCGGGGCAATATTTGCATATTCGTAACAAAAGAAACGTGAATATTGATCATTTTTAGTTCTACTAAATTAATGTACAATACTCCCTTACCAGAAAATTCAACACCAGTCACTTGGAAGACTCGTATTTTTCATTAAATTTATAATTGAACAATAGTCTAAACACGAAAAAGTAAATCTCGGTGTTTCACCATTGTGACAACAAAATATTCTCATCATGTTTGGTTATGATCGCATGCAAAAGATACAAATGTTCCTCCGATATATATTTTTTTATAAGCAATGTTGCAAAATGTACGTACATGGGCAAACATTTCGGTGGGCTTAATATTAGGAACAGCATTGTTTCATCAAGTAATATGTGAAGTTAAAGTAGGGTTTCCAAAGACACGTTTGGTAGGGCACTTGTCTACCTGTTGTATTGCCGATGTATACTGCTCCCAAGGAGTAGAAAGCAGAGCACAGACTGTTCCACCACCGCGCTTGTATTGACTTCCCTGAACAAAATCAAAACAAAGCAAAACGAATCAAAACAAAAGAAAAGGGATAAATTAATGAAAATACTAAATGATTTATGGTGATTATTTTTGTAAATACTGTGTTTTCAGGACGGGCAGTTGGAATTGGGGTAAAATAAGCATGAGCCAGGGAGCGGGAACTATATTGCCATAACAACTTCTGTATTACGTCTAAGGGATGTAGTGATACATTTTGCACTTTTGTGAAAGTTTGGCCATCCGAACATCTCTAAAATGATCCCATTTGATCACCGTGATCTCAAAAGTTACTGGTCTCAGCAGTCCATAACATATTTCTTTTGCGTGGTACCTTTTTACAAAAGTTCAGTTTCAAAAGTATGACCTGGGAACGCTAGACAACTCTCACTAGTCTCAAGTGAACCTGTTAATTGGACTAGGCAAATCCCACCCAACCGGCCACTACTAACACCGTCCTCCCAGGCCAACTCAACCATCCCTTCTCCATCGTATGACCGTATAGACTGTAATTTTTTGAATTTGAATTTGAATTTGTAGACACTGTAGACATCTTCCCAATGCACCAACACTGCCACCGCCCCGCCCCGCCCCGCCCCGCCCGCCCCCCCTCCCCCACCATTTCTCAACCGCCATCGCCAACAATCACTTTACATGATTGTTGTCCTTGCTGATGCTATTTCGTTTCATGTGCATCGTGAAAAAAATGTCCTTTCCCTCTTTTACAGAATATCTGCATGCATCAATTTCATGATTTGTTTTTTAATAAATTGTTATAGGTATTTAATTCTATTGATGATATTCAGAACTTTTCAGATTTTTAACAATGTGTTTTATCTGTAGATGTGAGATAACATTTTTACCAATTTATATAGTATTGGAAAGTAAATTAAATTTCATTGGGGAATTTCATCTTGGATATACATTTGCAATTCAGCTTTATTGTAGCAAAACAGGTTCTAAACATTCAAACAAAAATAGAATTGAATTGAATCATTACGACTATTCGACCTCCCCATACACCTACCGTTCTGTTGATATCTCCAATGCACACCCACTTCTTGTTCTTGCCAATGGCCCACTTGGAGTGATCCACAGTTTCGTTGAACCCTGGTACGTTTGGGAATCCCATAAACAGCACATTCTCAACGTGGTAGCTGCCGTTGCAGAAGGATCGTAACTTAGACTTGCGCATCCACGTCTCCACATAAAGATCATCTCCAAGGGACGGCGCCACCAAGTACCAATATAGATCTGGAGGGGGCGGGTGGTCATAAAGTAAAAACTAAAGGCACTCCTACGGCTTAAAATCAACTCACTGATGATTGCACTTTGCTCTGTATCTTTAGTATATAGCCGCTTTCCCCTCCCACTCTCTCTCCCATCCCCCCTGATGTGCCTGTCTCTGTCCCTCTCGCACGATCAGTATGTACGGTCAGTGGCGGATCCAGGGAGGGGGCCTGGGGGCCCGGACCCCTCCCCTGGGAAAAAAACAGTTAAAAAACGTTAATTTTACCTTTATTTGGTGACGGGCCCCCTCCCCTGGGCTTCAAGGGGGGTGCTAATTTTGAAATTTTCGGGGACAAAAAAAAAAAAAAAGTGCTCCTTACCCCCCTCCCCAGCTTATTCACCGGCTGGCTGTTTCGCCGCTAAATATTTTCTCACGAATTGGGCCCCTCCCCTGCCGCCGGCTGGATCCGCCCCTGGTGATAGTAGTGGTCTCTGTCTCTCGGCCCTCCAAAATTACATTATAAAATCTCTTTTCAGGGAGAGAACAGTGAATATGGATCCTTTTGATATCAATCATCATTATTTTACCTCGTTCAGGTTTATAATATCTTAATCATTTACCTTGATGAAAATTGATAAATTTGGCAAAGCTGGTGAAGGATTGTCCAGCAAGAGTAGTCAGCAAAACCGTGCTGTTCCATGGAGGTTCTTTGATTGGTTTACTCTTCGACACTTCCACAAAATCAGAGAATTTCGACTGGAATGAGGATGGAATATTCCAATCATATGCGCTGGCGTAGTTGTAGAGGAGCTGTTTTCCTACGTGTAAATTAAGGAATACAATTTGTTAGAAAAGATTAAATAGTGAAGTATAGTGTAGAAATGGTTAAACGGGTGGGGTGTGTGTGGCAGGCGCGGATCCAGGACTTCATAGGGGAGGAGGCCCATTTTTTTGCTCCCGAAATTTGAAAATCGCGCCGGCCGAAAAGTCGCTCAGTGGGGGGGTAGTGAGCACATTTTTTTGGTTTTGCTCCCGAAAATTTGAAAATCGCGCCTGCCGAAAAGTCGCTCAGTGGGCGTGGAGGGGGGGGGGGGGGGGTTTCTCGAAAATTTAAAAATTTGCACCCCCCCTCCTTGAGCGCCAGGGGGGGGGGGAAGGCCCAACCCCCCAAAAAGGGAAAATCACGTGTTTTTACATGATTTTTTTCTCAAGGGGGGGGGGGGGGGGCAGGCCCCCGGCCCCCCCCCTGGATCCGCCACTGGTGTGTGGTATTAATGCTGTCCATATGGGGCACGCAAATTTACGTCCCATGCAAGCTAGGATCGGGACCATGCCTTCCCGGCCCCTGCACCTAATTCATCCGTGATTTTTTTAAATATTTTATATATTTCTTTTTTTTAAAGCTCATCAATAAAATACATAGGCTACTCCTTAAGTTTTGAAAGGGTGTGACTACCCTCAAGATCTTTAACTTATGCCTACCTTTAGACTGTGTGGTTTATATTTTTATAGAATGGCTTGATACTTACCGACTTTAACGAACTCGTCCGTCTTCATGGAGATGCACAGCATGGATTGACCGAAATATAATGCGTTATGAGGCCAGACGTAACGATTCTTTGCGAAATCGGGGAACTTGGGGACGCTATGAACAAGCCAAAACCCGGACCCGTTGTCAAATGCGATTGTCCCTGCAAAAATAATATTTAAGAAAATAAATAAGGGGCCTACAACATTGCCCATTAGGTTGGGTTTATTTTTTTCTTACATATTTTCATGAATTGATTATGAGAATATGATTTATTCTTGGTAGATAAATTATCTCCAAGAATTGTATTAATCAATCTAAATAGTTATAAAAATTGACCAACAAAAGTTATAAGAAGATATTCTTTATCTATCAGGAACATAGACCGATCATATTCTCACAATCACTACGTGAAGAGAGCAAAGAAAATTATTTCAACTTTATGGACAGCAACAGCGTATAATATATTTTAACTATACTTAATATATCTTCATTTTGAACAAGTAAAAGAAACAAGATTGTCTAAAAGCCTATACATTACAGTATATAAATATAATTTACTCGTTTATTTTCATCATCTTGAGTTATTTACCGCATCTTATTTCGATATTAATTACTAATATATTTATATTTCTATATTTTAGGGTTTCAATAGTTTGGAAGGGGATCAAGGTATAAAGCGTCCTGAAATATTTGATTGGCCATAATTCATTTTATTTAAAAAGATGTATATTAAAATCGAATGCAAGGTAAAATCGTAAGAAAAGCAGCATTATTCTTACGAAACAACACATCTGCATCTTACATTAAATCTGCACTATGACATAAACAACATTCATTAAATAGATGAATTGTCTTTCTGTGAGATTTTTATGAAATCATTCTTTATCCATTTTGAAGAAAAAACAAGTAGCCTATATATATTATATACCTTTTGTATGTCCGTGATGTTCTTCCTTCGTTTCGTTCGGAAATTCATTGTTATACATCATGTATAAAACATTCTATATGTATAGATAAAACGTATTGAAGATTTGTTAATGCATTGATTTATCGAACTGGACCAAAGATACGAATTGCACGAGTCTCTCCGGTGTAAAAGTGGTTTTCATTCAAACCCCAAAGGTTAAACAAAATAATGAAATATATTCTTTTTTTTCATATTTTACAATTTGTCTTCATTCCACTGATTATTTTCTGTTATATTATACAGACCTTTAAGCAAATTATGCTTTGGTGATGATAAAAGTTGAATTTTAGAGTTTACCACCCCACTTTTCTGTTTTATGTCCTTCCTCTTCTCCTTTAATTTTGTTTTCTTCTTCTTCTCCATCTTCTCCTTTTTCGTGTTTTCCCTTTAATCTTAGCTTTCTTTTCTTTTGTATGCAAGTTTTGAACATTTCTACCCCACACATAAACCGATCCACAAGATCACAGTTCCAAATTTCTCTCAGTAGATTGTGTATAATAACATTGTTTGATAATCTACCTTGCTATTGTAATTATTGTAGATCTGTTGCAAAGTATATCCCACTGCTTGGTTACTGTCGTTCAGAGAGACGTCGGAAAGAGAGAAAGATGAACTGTGGACGTCCATGTACAGATGGGCGACGCCATCATGAATCAAGGGATTGCTGCTGTTGCCGTTCCGGGGCAGCTTCTGGACTATGAACCTGTCAGTGGTGAATAAAGGGAATTACATGTGAAACTACTGATAACCTTAGTGTCCGATTTCATACAGCCACTGCAGGGGCGACAGAGCGCTTTTTAAAAGTGGGGGCAAAAACAAAGAAGGGCACTGTCTGAAAAAGGGGTGTCCTCAAAGGGAAGATTTCAGACATTGTTATATATACCTCTATATTGTAATAAATAAACGACCAGGTATGATCAGACGCGTACGCAGGGGGGGGGGGGGGGATTGGGGTCGAACCCCCCCCCTCTCTTATTTTTTGGTGTGTGTGTTTTGGAGGAAACACCCCCCCCTCATTTGTTTTCATTAAAAAAAAAAAAAAACAAAAAAAAAAAAAAAACAATTATGCTAATGGGTGACCTAAAAAAGGTGAGCTAACCCCCCCCCCCCCAACGGAACGAAATGTCGATCAGTCAAATTTTCAAATTTCGGGACAATTAAAAAAAAAAAATGCTCCCCCCCCCCCCCCGCATTGACAATCTTAAAGACACACTTTTAAAAAGGAAGACGGAGGGATGGCCCTACTCAGCGTTGTTAGCATAACAATGCTGTTTTACAGAGGGGTCCCTATCCCTATATGGCAATAATGATAAGAGAAAATTGGAGTAAAATACAAAAATGGAGAGAAAATATTTACGGAATAATATTGTTTAAATACTTGTTGAATGTGTGAACAGTTTGAAGTAATTTAGTGGTAGGAGGAAAGGTATTATATTGAATTGAGCTTCTATATTGAGTAGTTCTGCGACAATATTCAGTTCTAGGTTCAAGCACAATCTCATAACGAAAGAAAAGATAAGACTTATAACGTGTAATCTCAGAGATATACTATAAATGCGAGCGAGCGTTGCAAAGTAGTTTGGGAGAAATTCAAGAAAAAATTGCTGCCAGTCGCTTTAAATTAGAGACACATGTTAGGGAGGCTATGAGAATTTTGTGGGTTTTTTAAACATTTTTTTAAAAAGAAGCATCTTCTAACGATTGAGTAGGCTATATCATGTTAGTTTAAAAGGACTTCTAAGTACGAAATGGACAAACTTCCTATATTAAAGCTGCTTATCTAGAGAATGGACATTGATAGCGTTGAAACGAGCCTGATTATATTTCTTTAAAAAGGCACCTTTCCTACGTAAGAAGCAGCGCCGCCTCTTAGCCACTGTTAAGAATCAAACAAGATGAAAAATCAAATATAAATAAAAGAGTGAAGATAAAAGAGAGAGAGAGAGAGAGAGAGAGAGAAATGAGGCAGATGGTGAGATACAGGATGAGAGAGAGAGAGAAAGAGAGAGCTTGGACGGAAAGTGATATAAAGAGAGGGCGACAAGGTAAGCTAAAAAGGATGAGGTGATGTACGTGGCGTTAAAATACTTGGCGAGATAAAAAAAAAAAGTCTACCAAGAATGAAGGTAGAAAAGTATAAGAGACAGAGAGAGAGAGAGAGACAGACAGAAAGAGCCGGAGAGAGAGAGAGAGAGAGAGACACACACACACACACCCACGCACACACACACACACACACACACACACACATTCGAAATAAGCCTTCCAATCAGAACATTTAGTCTTAAAAAATAATGAAACCTCAATTAATGTGCATTGAAAAAGATTGTAAATTATCGACTCGAGTTAAACCGTTGACCCACATGGTTTCTCCAATCCCACCACGGTTTAATATTAGGCATAGGGATACTAGAATATTATTGTCTCATTTTGAATTGTCTCTTTTTTCCTTCCCCTTAATTTGTACGATTTTAGAATAATATTATTCTCTCTGAAATATAATGATTCTAAGTATTATTTCTTGTCCTTATCATTGATAATGCGGCAATCGTTCTGTATCGACTGTCACACAGGGAAGATATAGGCGAGTCCACTTCTATTAACATATCATAGTAAGTAATATAATATCACATGTTTTATGCAGAAAAAGTGGATTTACATTGTATAATAATGGCATTGGATCTCACCAAGGCATTTGATTCATTTAGCCATTCATTTAATTTCCAATGTTTGGAAGTCTATAATTTTGGGCCCTCATTAATTCAGTGGGTTAAAAATTCTATATACAAATATCAGTAGCTGTGTTCTGGTAAATTCTTTTATTCCAAATTCCATGCACATCTATAATGCACAAATAACACGAAGTTGTAAGCGAAATAATAGCGATAATAGCGATTATGATTATTTGTTAACTTTTTCTCTATCCACCCAGTAAAATAAATTTGTAGGGAATGGGTTGGAAAGTTTTCCACCTTACCACCTTTGTGGGTCAAAACATCCGTTGTTTAGCTCTGCTGCTGATTTCTTTTTTCTACATTACTTTGGCGATGTGTTTTTTGTCATGCATTATAATCTGATTGGAAATTATGCCATCTCTCCTTTTCTATCTCTCCACTTTCCCTTTGGACCCTTACCAACTCTCCATATATTTCTTTCTTTTATCAGTCCTTCGAGCTTGAGCTCTCTTTTCCTTTCTCTTTCTGCTCGTATTTCGATTGTGATGCTGCTTCTATTCTACTTTCATATTCACATTTATATTCATACCTGAATTTATTCATGATGTGATTCAGAATTGTATTTACAATTATTGTTATGTATAAGTCATATAACTGTCTTGTTATGTTTTGTGCTGAAAGCCGGAGGACCGTACCTGCTCATAGACTTTTTCTTTATAGAGTCTTGACGCCCTTCTGGCTTTCGGCACACGACACCATGTTTTTGTCTTATGTTTTATGTATTACATGTTACACCAATGGAAAACAAATTTCTGTATTATTATTATGGACAATACAATCATGAATCTTGAATGGGTTCACTGCAAGTTACTTCAAATTTAGCAGAGGAGTAAGACAGGGTGATCCTCTTGTACCACTGTTATTAATTTTGGGATTGAAAGTATATTTGAATAGAGTACGAAATACAGGCAATACCGTGTGAGTCAAAAAAAAGTTTACACCTAGAAAATTGCTAATTATTAAAAAAAAAAAAAAATCATCTATAAACAGTAAATTGTTATACATCTTATGAAAGAGTGTTTTATCCCAATTCATTTGGTATCATTTTTGTGTGGTATCTGTTCACGCTTGGATGACCAGGAGGCATTGTTTGCGAGAGTGCAAAAATCGACTTGCGCCAAAGTGATGCTTACAGCGTGTTGTTCGGATTAGCGAAGTGAGAGAATGAATTAAATGTATCAAATCAATTGCATTGCATATGCTTTTTGCACAAGCAAAATCACACACGCACACGCACACACACACGCGCACAAATGTTCATTGATATTTGATATTCAATATTTGATATGTGTGGCATGATTAATTTTGTTAGGGATTTTATTTGAATCTACAATAACCAATTTAATACCGAAATCCCGAATGTTTTATTTAAACATCACATAAACAACTTTGGCGCAAGTCGAATTGTGCACCCTCGCAAAAAATCATTTTGGAAGAAGCAACGAAAATAAACTTTTAAACTCGAATTAGAGAAATAAGAGATATACTTGCTAAATTGAAAAACAGAGGACTAACATCTATTAACAAAACACAACTCTTAAAAACCTTTATAATGTCCGAAGTAATATATCTCTTATCTAACATTTCATTGCCCACTGAATTTGTCAAAGAAATTGAGAAGCTCATGTTTTCATTTATGTGGAACGGCCCGGACAACTATGTATGCAGATCACTCAGAAAAGGGGACTGTAATTCCCAAATATTCAATGTATGATAAATACTCAGCTGGTAAAATGGGTTCAACAATATTTTTACAAATCAGATCACAACTGGACTATTCCTTTTTAGAATTTCTTGAGGTTATATGGTGGTAAATCTATTTTTGTCGGTAATTATACAATTGAGAAACTACCAAAAATCGAGGATATCCCTTTATTTCATGTTGCTTTATTAAAAGCATGGTTGATAACAAAATTATGTTCATTGTGAATTGGTCACTAACAGTAGACGTCAGGTGAGGATACTGAAAGCAGTGTGTTTGGAATAATAACTTCATTCTGGTTGATAAAAAGTCAGTAGACGGCAGGCCTTGTAATATATACCAATTGTTTGATAACAGTGTAGAAATTCTCCATTTTGATTTTTGGAATGAAAAAGGTGTTTCAAACAAATACATTTATCATACGAGATACATAGAACTTAACATTGCAAAACAGAAGAAGATTAAAGGAATGCACTATAAGAAATGGTCCTCTATAGAAGAAATATTTTGATTATTATATCCTTTAATTAATTTTGTTTAATTATTGTGCAGTGATTTTATGATTATTGTTATCATGATGTATGTACACTGTGAAAAGGTTGGGCAATATTTTCCAACACTTTGCCAATAGTCAACCCAACCATCTATTGGGCAATATTTTTGTATTTTGCCCAACAGTTGGTCAAGATTTTCCCAACAAGTGGGCTACCGTAGTCGAGCAGTTGAAGGGTCATATCTTTGCACAAATTTTGGTCAAAATACGAAACAATTATGCACGTGTGAAGTAGGGTACTTACGTTTACCAATACCACTGGGCAAAATATTGCCCAATAGATGGTTGGGTTGACTATTGGCACAACGTTGGGCAAAGTGTTGAAAAAATATTGCCCAACCTTTTCACAGTGTACGATTTACTTGATTTTAAAAGTTTATAGAGATTACAAAAAAAAGTTCTGTACTTACCAATCTACATTTTTTCCATTTGGGTCTTTGCAAGACAGCTCACATGATACGAGACCCAAGGATGTCAGGGAAATGAACAGAATACCTATTACATGTTTTTTCACCGCCATTGTCAACTCGTATAATGCGTGTTCAGCTTCCAAGGCCCTAGCTATATGTTGCAAATGTATACCGCAAACAAAAACACATGTATATTCAAACAATGCAGGCCACAAATAATGAGAGACAGTCGTGTTTCAAATAAAGGAAGAAATTACCCCAAAAAGATAACAATAGCCCTCCGATGAAAATGTTCGGCTGTTTTATAGCTGATATGAATACTTATTTGCGTACTAAGTACCGATCTTTTACACAACCGATCATGTGATATTCAGTTGCAATATTAATTGAATAGAAATTCCCATATTTATCTCTCACTTTCGATCCATGACAGGTTTTCTATAGCTCCTCTCTGCTTGACATCCCCCTTCTCTCTCTCTCTGTCTCTCTGTCTCTCTCTCTTTTCTCTCTCTATGTATCTCACCTCTCCCTATCTGTTACTTGTCCTTTTCATGGGACACTTATTAGTTTCAAGCTTCAAGTTTCAAGTTTATTGATACTAATCGACAAGGTCGGATAATCATCAGACACGAACTAAGATACATTATGACAAATACATACATTAGGTCAAAATACGCCTAATATACCAGGTACAGGCGTAATTAAAGGTAATTTAAATTCATTTGACTTATACTTCGTACACAGATACTACTAATGTCATAGTCACTACGTAGGAGTACAAAATTAAATTTGCTCTTCCAAATTTATATTCTTCAATGACGGAACTATATTTATAACAGTGTCAAACAAATCAGTTCTCTGGTTATTTAGAACTTGACTGTTCATTACGAAATGACACTCTCATCCTAGCTCGGCTAAGGCGGCACTTTGTACAGCTGCTCTATTAATACTTCTTATATATATTTCAAATATTTAATATGAGCTTTGTCGGGTGCTGTTTCTCAATGTGGTTCTTCCCTTTACCTAAAATATTATATCCAAACATTTGAATTATACACTATAATAGGTTTAATACATGCATCAAATAACTTTATATCAGAACTTATTAACATCCGGTCACTCCTAATAACAGAAATATAGCCTTCTTAGATTTATAAGACACATTTTTATTTGCATAAGAGTATGTTCCATATACGGTTAAAACACCAATCCCAAATATTTGTATTCATTAACAATCTCAATATGCATATTTATTAATATTAAAATTATATTTCTTTAACACTTATTGAATATAATAATATTTTTTCTTACTTGTATTAACTTTAAAATTCCATACTTAACAATATGCGCCAAGATTGTACATATTGCTCCGGTTGTCTCATTTTCGCTCGCTGGACGATTATAGCCAGGGGCGGATCCAGGATTTGCCGATAGGGGGGGCCTAAAATGTGAAAATCGCGCCGACCAATATCTCGCTCAGTAGGGGGAGGGGGGGGGGGGGGGGGGGGGGTAGTGATCATAATTTGTTTTCGTATTTGACCTCGAAAATGTTATAATCGAGCCTACCAATTTTTCCGCTCAGTGGGGGGGGGGGGGGGGGGGGGGGGGGGGTAGTATGCATAATTTTTTTTTGTATTTTACCCCGAAATTAAAAAAAACAAAAACAAAAACCAGGGGGGGGGGCCGGGCCCGTCGGCCCCCCCCCCCCGTGGATCCGCGCCTGATTATAGCAGACGACAACCGGAGGATTAGACGACACTTGGTAGTGAATTTGTATGTCAGATTGATTTGCTAAATATAAGATACAAGAACATTTTCCATATCTTGAAACTATCATTGATATCTGATAATTAAACAGTTATTAAAATAAACCTACCAAACTACATAATACAATGAAATACTTGACTTAAAGTAGGGGAGTTTGATGTGGTGCACAATTGCACCCCTCTGTAAATAATCGAATAGTAAATGGCGATGATGAATATTCATGTAGTGTGCTTACCTAGACAAAATGTTTGCTTATCTTCAATGGAAAAATTACGGTGGGGGGTTGGCTGAAATGGACATAATGAACCGATCAGAACTGATGTATTATAATTCATGCTTCTTATATCCTTGTGCTTGACCTAAAACCTTACAATCGCTTGGCAAACTGAGCCCAATGTTCAACTTGTTTCACATGTGTATTATAGGCAATGGCGAGCTTGCAACCTATTTTATTTATTTATTTATTTATTTATTTATGCATGTTCACAATTTCACAATTCATTGAAGTTAACATCACATGACAAATTAATATAATATAACAAATCATTTTCAATTTTACATGGATCATGGATGAATAGGTGTAGAATAAGAATATAACATTGTTTTATCAAAGACAAGTTGCAACTTATATACAGTTTGAAGAATGAACAAAGGTGATGAAACATAAGCAAATAGAGCTTGAATCGTTAAAACACCTTTCAAATAATATATGACAAATAAAATTCCTAAAGTTTTGTAGTGAAGTATTTACACTATTTACAAAGTTTAAAAAGAAAGAAAAAAAAAGGAATTTCGTTAAGCCTAGTAACAAAATTATGTTAGATTTAATTAGAACTGATAAATAGATTATAATGTAAGTAATATCTTACATCTGTGAAATGATAATACATTTGAGTGCTCTTTTAAAGGAGTTTGTTGATTTTATATTTCGAATATCATTAGGTAAAGAATTCCATACATCTGGACCTCTGTGTCTGATTGATTTCTGGGCTAATGTAGTGTGAGGATTGATCACATGTAAATTCGATGACTGCCTTGTTGAATACGAATGAACCATGTTATTAGGTTGGAACATTGAAGATAATGACGTAGGTAATAATTTGATATTAAAACGGAACATAAATATGGCAATTTGGAGGAAGTTAATATCATCAATCTTTAAGCATTTCAGTTTAACAAATAGTGGGGTAGCATGGTCACGATAACCAGCTCGGGTACATATGCGTACAGCTTTCTTTTGCAGCAGAAGAATATTATTAGTCACACACTTGGATGTTGCCCACAAAATATTACAATAAGAGATGTGTGGTAAAATTAGACTATTATATAGCATAAGTAATATTCTATCAGAAACAAAACATTTTATTCTATACAGTACGCCAATATTTCTGGAGATTGGTGTAACAATGTGTTTTACATGGTCGCTCCAGTCAAGTTTTTCATTGATATAGACACCAAGGAATTTCGTACATGTCTTTCTCTCTAAAGAAATATCATCTAGTTTAATATTAAGAGCAAGGTTGTCATTAGATTTTCTACCTCTAAAATGAATATAATTTGTTTTAAGAACATTGAGAGAGAGCACATTACTTCTAAACCATAAAGTCAACTTTGGTAGTTCCGAATTTAGTTTCTGTTCAAGAGTGTTGATTTCACGATGAGACAAGAAAACACTCGTATCATCTGCAAATAAGGTATAATTTAAAGTTTTAGATACATTACAAATATCATTGATATAAATAAGAAATAATAATGGGCCCAGGATGGATCCCTGCGGAACACCACATTTAAGATACAGAATGTCAGAGTTAACAGAGTTATAATAAGTGTACTGTTTTCTCATAGATAAGTAACTCGCAAGCCATTGTAAAGCTATGCCCCTTATTCCATAATGCTCTAACTTAGAAAGAAGAATTGAATGGTCAAGTGTGTCAAATGCTTTGCTCAGATCCATATATACACCAATGACATGCTCGTGAGCAGCGAGTGCACTTGAAACGCGATCATAAAATTTCAGTAGCGCAAGATCTGTAGAATGAGACCGCCGAAATCCAAATTGATCAGGATTCAATGATTCACATTTATCTAAAAAACTGTAGAGCCTGTTATAAACAATTCGTTCCAAAACTTTAGAAAAGCTAGGCAGTATTGAGATTGGTCTATAGTTAGAAACGACCATCACGTCATCTTTTTTATGAACAGGAATCACCCTTGCCAGTTTGAAAGAAGAAGGAAACACTCCGGTCATCAAAGAGAGATTGCAAATGTGTACAAGAGGCGTTAGGCGTTAGAATTGAACCAATGATCTTTTTCAATAAAAATGTACTGATTTCATCATGCCCAGAAGAGTGACTGTTTTTTAGCAATCTCACTACATTGAGAATTTCAATGTAATCCGTTGGTTTTAGAAAAATAGAAGTATTAGACGGTTCATTGAGGTACTGTGTGAAGTTGGTTCCATCTTTATTTATCATCTTTGCTTGATTTAGGCCAACATTGACAAAATAAGTGTTATATGCATTTGCAATATCTTCTGCATTTGTTATTTCTTTATTACCATGAACAATTTTTCCTGGAACTTCATGTTTTCCTTGCTTGCATAAAATATCCTTTACAATTTTCCAGGTAGATGAAATATTGCCATTTGCACTTTCAAACCTCTTAGAGTAAAATAAACGACGTGAACATCGTATAATTGATGTTAATTTATTTCTATATTTCTTGTATTTTTCAACATTATCTGGTGATCGTTTTTTCATACTTCTTTTATATAGGACGTTTCTTCTTTTTATCGATCTAAGTATCCCTCTAGTAATCCATGGATGAATTCCTTTTCTCTTGTCGTTTAATTGCACATATGGATAATGTTTATTAAAAAGATAATAAAACTTATTCCAAAATACTTCAAAAGCACTTTCTACATCGTCACAAACTATAACATCATTCCAATTTTCCGAAAGTAAATCTTCATTCAGACAAGAAACATTTTCATCAGTAATTTTACGTTTCTTTTCAATTCGCCTTTTTTGTGTTACATCAGTTTTGTGGTCAAAAAGTAAGCAAAACACAGGCAGATGATCAGATATTTCACAATAAAACAGACCTGATTGAGAAAAGCCTTTAGATGTTTTTACGAAAATATTATCCAACAATGAAGATGAATGATTACTAATTCTGGTTGGTTTATCAATCATTACACTGAATGCATTGGAATCTAGAATATTTCGAATACGAAGTGAGTTTGGACTATTATTCAGTAAATCGATATTAAAATCACCCATAACACAAACAGATTTATTGAAAGAGTTGACAGTTGACATGAGCAATTCTAAATCATTTAAAAAGTCTACCATGTTGATCAAATTACGGTGGGTGAACTTTCAAAAGTCAATGAGACATGAGGGTTCCAATGAAAGAGCTAGTGATAACGTACGTCGGGGTGGATGTGCTTTTCGTTTAAACAAAATATGAATTTTTAACGATTTTTGGGGGTAAAATTCCATAGGCTAACATGTTTGGCTGCTGACTCTGACGATAGGGGGCGTTGTCAAATGAGACTAAACGGAGCTATATGTAGCGCATTGTGCATTGTGTAGCCCCTCTGCTGATTCTGACATAATAACTAAATCATAAGCATACAACAAGCAGGATACGATTTCATTTCCAAAGGTAACTAGACGGCAGTCATTATAAAACATATTCACAATAATAAATAGAGAGAAAATAATACAGGGCTTAGTGTGCAGCCCTGTATCACACCGACAGATGTATGGAAGGCTGGTGTGATACCCTGTTGCAACTTTATAGAAAGTTGCACGTCATACTACATGTTACTAATTATATTCTCAAAAGGTCCTGTAATTCCATATCGATGTATTTTATATAGAAGTACAGTTTTATTAACCTAATCAAAAGCCTTTCTGAAATCAACAAAACTAACATATTCGAAAAACATATCAATAATTGCCTCCAGTGTGAATATATTACGAAGGAGTGGATCTGGATTGTAAGAACCACCGGAGAGTTTCATCTCTCTCTCCCGGCCTTCGCTTTATTTTGTATTTCTCTCTCTCTCTTACGAAGTGATAGAAAATATAGGTTGCTCACATCATACCAGGCATGCATCATACCCTATTGCCCTACTCGTTACCTATCGTTATATCCCATTTAAAAATTAAACGTAAGAGCCTTGTAACTGTTATGCAAGGGAAACCGTTCACTCTCTAGATTTTACTGTCAGACACTGTTCAAATGAGTGACTGATTGACTTTTAAAATGTATTAATAACATAGATAACATTAGCTTTAAAGGGTACATTATCATTGTGTACACATTATTGACCCGCTTCTTACAATGACCAAAATTAAACTTATCGAGTCTTTACTCAGCGCAAAACCGGACTACATTCTAGGCCTATTTTTCGCAACGCGTTTTGAAAATTCGATATAATTCCACATAGAGGCAATTACCATTTTTTAATCTTTTGAGAGGAGTTTTGAGTTGGTATTATCTCTTGATTAAGATACACATAGTTTTATATTCTCAGCCTCCAAAGGGACAGACTACCTTCAATACCAGTTGTTCAGTGGGTCGGGGCAATATTTGCATATTCGTAACAAAAGAAACGTGAATATTGATCATTTTTAGTTCTACTAAATATTGTACAATTCTCCTTTACTAGAAAATTAAACACCAGTCACTTGGAAGAATAGTATTTTTCATTGAATTTATAATTGAACAATATTCTAAACACGAAAAAGTAACACTCGCGTGTTTCACTATTGTGACAACAAAATATTCTCATCATATTTGGTTAAGATCGCATGCCAAACATGAAACGTTCCTCCGATATATATATTTTGTTATAATCAATGTTGCAAAATGTACAAGCATGGGCAAACATTTCGGTAGGTCTAATCTTAGGAACAGCATTGTTCCATTTAGGAAATTATAAACGAGATCAAGTCAAGTCTGCTGCTAATAATTATGTGAAATTTAAGTACGTTTGGTAGGGCACTTGTCTACCTCTTGTATTGCCGATGTATACTGCCCCCAAGGAGTAGCGAGCAGACCACAGACTGTTCCACCACCGCGCTTGTATTGACTTCCCTGAACAAAATCAAAACAAAGCAAAACGAATCAAAACAAAAGAGAAGGGACAAATAAATGAAAATACTTAATGGTTTATGGTGATTATTTTGTAAATACATTTCAGAATGGGCGGTTTGAATTTTTGGCGAAATAAGAATGAGCCAGCTAAAGAGGGGGCAGTGTATTGTCATAACAACTTCTGTGGGGACGTAGTGATACAATTTGCACTTAAGTGAAATAAGCGGGGGGAGGAGGGGGGAGGGGGTGGGGTGGAGGAGGGGGGGGGGGGGTGAGCACTACTTTTAGTTAGAAACGACCATCACGTCATCTTTTTTATGAACAGGAATCACCCTTGCCAGTTTGAAAGAAGAAGGAAACACTCCGGTCATCAAAGAGAGATTGCAAATGTGTACAAGAGGCGTTAGGCGTTAGAATTGAACCAATGATCTTTTTCAATAAAAATGTACTGATTTCATCATGCCCAGAAGAGTGACTGTTTTTTAGCAATCTCACTACATTGAGAATTTCAATGTAATCCGTTGGTTTTAGAAAAATAGAAGTATTAGATGGTTCATTGAGGTACTGTGTGAAGTTGGTTCCATCTTTATTTATCATCTTTGCTTGATTTAGGCCAACATTGACAAAATAAGTGTTATATGCATTTGCAATATCTTCTGCATTTGTTATTTCTTTATTACCATGAACAATTTTTCCTGGAACTTCATGTTTTCCTTGCTTGCATAAAATATCCTTTACAATTTTCCAGGTAGATGAAATATTGCCATTTGCACTTTCAAACCTCTTAGAGTAAAATAAACGACGTGAACATCGTATAATTGATGTTAATTTATTTCTATATTTCTTGTATTTTTCAACATTATCTGGTGATCGTTTTTTCATACTTCTTTTATATAGGACGTTTCTTCTTTTTATCGATCTAAGTATCCCTCTAGTAATCCATGGATGAATTCCTTTTCTCTTGTCGTTTAATTGCACATATGGATAATGTTTATTAAAAAGATAATAAAACTTATTCCAAAATACTTCAAAAGCACTTTCTACATCGTCACAAACTATAACATCATTCCAATTTTCCGAAAGTAAATCTTCATTCAGACAAGAAACATTTTCATCAGTAATTTTACGTTTCTTTTCAATTCGCCTTTTTTGTGTTACATCAGTTTTGTGGTCAAAAAGTAAGCAAAACACAGGCAGATGATCAGATATTTCACAATAAAACAGACCTGATTGAGAAAAGCCTTTAGATGTTTTTACGAAAATATTATCCAACAATGAAGATGAATGATTACTAATTCTGGTTGGTTTATCAATCATTACACTGAATGCATTGGAATCTAGAATATTTCGAATACGAAGTGAGTTTGGACTATTATTCAGTAAATCGATATTAAAATCACCCATAACACAAACAGATTTATTGAAAGAGTTGACAGTTGACATGAGCAATTCTAAATCATTTAAAAAGTCTACCATGTTGATCAAATTACGGTGGGTGAACTTTCAAAAGTCAATGAGACATGAGGGTTCCAATGAAAGAGCTAGTGATAACGTACGTCGGGGTGGATGTGCTTTTCGTTTAAACAAAATATGAATTTTTAACGATTTTGGGGGGTAAAATTCCATAGGCTAACATGTTTGGCTGCTGACTCTGACGATAGGGGGCGTTGTCAAATGAGACTAAACGGAGCTATATGTAGCGCATTGTGCATTGTGTAGCCCCTCTGCTGATTCTGACATAATAACTAAATCATAAGCATACAACAAGCAGGATACGATTTCATTTCCAAAGGTAACTAGACGGCAGTCATTATAAAACATATTCACAATAATAAATAGAGAGAAAATAATACAGGGCTTAGTGTGCAGCCCTGTATCACACCGACAGATGTATGGAAGGCTGGTGTGATACCCTGTTGCAACTTTATAGAAAGTTGCACGTCATACTACATGTTACTAATTATATTCTCAAAAGGTCCTGTAATTCCATATCGATGTATTTTATATAGAAGTACAGTTTTATTAACCTAATCAAAAGCCTTTCTGAAATCAACAAAACTAACATATTCGAAAAACATATCAATAATTGCCTCCAGTGTGAATATATTACGAAGGAGTGGATCTGGATTGTAAGAACCACCGGAGAGTTTCATCTCTCTCTCCCGGCCTTCGCTTTATTTTGTATTTCTCTCTCTCTCTTACGAAGTGATAGAAAATATAGGTTGCTCACATCATACCAGGCATGCATCATACCCTATTGCCCTACTCGTTACCTATCGTTATATCCCATTTAAAAATTAAACGTAAGAGCCTTGTAACTGTTATGCAAGGGAAACCGTTCACTCTCTAGATTTTACTGTCAGACACTGTTCAAATGAGTGACTGATTGACTTTTAAAATGTATTAATAACATAGATAACATTAGCTTTAAAGGGTACATTATCATTGTGTACACATTATTGACCCGCTTCTTACAATGACCAAAATTAAACTTATCGAGTCTTTACTCAGCGCAAAACCAGACTACATTCTAGGCCTATTTTTCGCAACGCGTTTTGAAAATTCGATATAATTCCACATAGAGGCAATTACCATTTTTTAATCTTTTGAGAGGAGTTTTGAGTTGGTATTATCTCTTGATTAAGATACACATAGTTTTATATTCTCAGCCTCCAAAGGGACAGACTACCTTCAATACCAGTTGTTCAGTGGGTCGGGGCAATATTTGCATATTCGTAACAAAAGAAACGTGAATATTGATCATTTTTAGTTCTACTAAATATTGTACAATTCTCCTTTACTAGAAAATTAAACACCAGTCACTTGGAAGAATAGTATTTTTCATTGAATTTATAATTGAACAATATTCTAAACACGAAAAAGTAACACTCGCGTGTTTCACTATTGTGACAACAAAATATTCTCATCATATTTGGTTAAGATCGCATGCCAAACATGAAACGTTCCTCCGATATATATATTTTGTTATAATCAATGTTGCAAAATGTACAAGCATGGGCAAACATTTCGGTAGGTCTAATCTTAGGAACAGCATTGTTCCATTTAGGAAATTATAAACGAGATCAAGTCAAGTCTGCTGCTAATAATTATGTGAAATTTAAGTACGTTTGGTAGGGCACTTGTCTACCTCTTGTATTGCCGATGTATACTGCCCCCAAGGAGTAGCGAGCAGACCACAGACTGTTCCACCACCGCGCTTGTATTGACTTCCCTGAACAAAATCAAAACAAAGCAAAACGAATCAAAACAAAAGAGAAGGGACAAATAAATGAAAATACTTAATGGTTTATGGTGATTATTTTGTAAATACATTTCAGAATGGGCGGTTTGAATTTTTGGCGAAATAAGAATGAGCCAGCTAAAGAGGGGGCAGTGTATTGTCATAACAACTTCTGTGGGGACGTAGTGATACAATTTGCACTTAAGTGAAATAAGCGGGGGGAGGAGGGGGGAGGGGGTGGGGTGGAGGAGGGGGGGGGGGGGGGGGGTGAGCACTACTTTTACAAAAAATTCCTCAACTCGTGATATCAGCCAGCCGGCGAATAAGCGGGGGGTGGGGGGGGGGGGGCGGGGATTGAGCACTACTTTACCTGTTTTTGGCCAGAGGGCCCGGTAGCGACGCCCCTCCCCCCTGTGTATCCGCGCCAGACCAACCTCACCCTGGCAACAAGTCCTTTCCTTTCCCTCATTTACAACATATCCGAATGCATTCATTGCATGATTTTTGCTCTGAATCTCAGGTACCAGTTTTACCTACTCTTATGGTGTAATTGTTCTATAGCAGGGCTCCCACTTAGCCGAGTTGGAGCCTCGAGTTGTGGCGAGCTGGCGCGATCTTATGGCAAGCCGTTTTATTATTAATTGATATCAAGAAATCAATTCTTGATATCAAGAAATAATTTTACGTTGAAAAGCAATGGTAATTCTTAATATCAAGAATTCGATTTTGTGATATCAGGAATTCGATTTAGTGATATCAAGAAAAAAAATTTAATGATAAAACTGCTTGCCATAAGATCGCGCCAGCTCGCCACAAGTCGAGGCTCCAACTCGGCTAAGTGGGAGCCCTGCTTTATTAATTAGGTAATTGTTATAGGGGTACTACATTTTATTGATGATATTCAGAATTGTCCAGAATTGTCCAGGCTTACCAGAATTTCCAGAATGTTAACAATGTATATATCTGTATATAATTTATCAAGAATTGTAGTTAGATAATATTTTACCATAATATAAAATTATATTGCTAGGTAACTTTTTTTGTTTGAGATCTTGAATGTGCAATTCAGCTTATTGTTGCAAAACAGGTTGTCTAGCTAATAAATCATTGAATTGAATTTAATAATTGCGACTAATCGAACTCTCTATATACACCTACCATTCTGTTGATGTCTCCAATGCACACCCACTTCTTGTTCTTGCCAATTGCCCACTTGTTAATTGGAGTGGTCCACAGTTTCCTTGTACCCTGGTACGTTTGGGAATCCTAGAAACTGCACATTCTCAACGTGGTAGCTGCCGTTGCAGAAGGAGGGTAACTCAGGCGTACGCAGCCACGACTCTACATAAAGATCATCTCCAAGGGATGGCGCTACCAAGTACCAATAGAGATCTGGAAGGGGCGGGCGGTCATAACGTAAAAACTTAATTAAAGGGCACTTCTAATCTATGTTAGGTGACACCCTTAATATCAACTCACTCTGTCAATGGCCCAACCGAGCTATATTGGTTCCTATATCTTTCGATAGGAATGGGAATGATTGAGCTATGGCTTTCTTCTTGTGTTCGCATCCCGCTCAATTAGATCCCCACTCCCATCACCAGCAATCTCATGTTGGTCTTTTCGTGATTGCATTTTGCTCTGTCTCTTTGGTATAGCCGCTTTCACCTCCCACTCTCTCCCTCCCCCCCCCTCTCTCTCTCTCTCTCTCTCTCCCTATACTCTCTGCTTTGCCTATCTCTATGTGTACGACTGCTCCTATTGCTTGATCTGCATGTAGTGGTCTCTGGATATTGTTCGCGGCCCTCCCAAATTAACTTTAATAATTTCCCCTTTGCGGAGAGAACAGAGAATATTGTCACGGTTAATAATATCTTCGTCATTTACCTTGTTCGAAATCGGTAAATTTGGCAAAGCTGGTGAAGGATTGTCCAGCAAGAGAAGTCAGCAAAACCGTGCTGTTCCATGGAGGTTCTTTGATTGGTTCACTCTTCGACACTTCCACAAAATCAGAGAACTTTGACTGGAATGAGGATGGAATATTCCAATCATATGCGCTGGCGTAGTTGTAGAGGAGCTGTTTTCCTATACGTGCAAATTAAGGAATACAATTTGTTAAACGTGACTATATACTGGAGTATGAAGTAGATATGTTTAAAAGGGGTGGGGTAGGTGTGGGATCAGGCGCGCACGCAGGGGGGGGGGGGGGGGCCTTGAATTTTTTATGTGTACGTTTTTTGGGAACTGTTACACCCACAAATGTAATAACTCCCACAAATGTAATAACGCCCACAAATGTAATAACACTTTACCCACAAATGTAACAACACCCACAAATGTAATAACACTTTACCCACAAATGTAATAATTTCACCCACAAATGTAATAACCACTTTACCCACAAATGTAATAATTTTGAATCACCCACAAATGTAATAATGACTTTACCCACAAATGTAATAAATTTGAAGTGATATTTTGAATCACCCACAAATGTAATAATGACTTTACCCACAAATGTAATAAATTTGAAGTGATATTTTGTCGAATTTGTTCAAAACTAAAAGCCTGTAATAAAGCATGGGTATAGCTAACTACCACCTAGCTAACTACCCCCGGACATCTACCCGCAGTCAACTACCCCCTCCCCGGACATCTAACCCCGGACATCTTACCCCATCCAACTACCCCTCCCCCTGGACAACTAACTCCCCCTCCAACTACTCCCCGGACATCTACCCCCAAGCAAATTAAGGTAGTTGGGGGTAGTTGCCCGGGGGTAGTTGGATGGGGGTAGATGTCCGGGGGTAGTTGGAAGGGGATAGTTGGATTGGGGGGGATGTCCGGGTGTATTTGACGGGGGGGGGGTAGATGTCTGGGGGTAGTTGCCCGGGGATAGATGTCCGGGGGGTCCTTGACTTGGGGTAGATGTCCGGGGGGGGGTATTGTCCGGGGTAGTTAGCTGGGGGGGGGGGGGGGGGGGGTTATCATTCTAGGGGGTAGTTAGCTAGGGGTATTTGGCAGGGGGGTACGTGTCCCAGATTCTCGATTAGAGATTATGTCTGACATTTCTTTCGGGGGAGTCCCCTCTCTCGTGGTTGTAGCTCCATGGTAATGAGCAGTGTCAGAACACTAAAGTTACAACAAAGTTATTTCGATTAGGATAAACTTTAGTTTTTGCTGTGTTTAGAAGATCTTCATTGAAAAAGATCGCACAACCAAAAAACAAACTAACAATTATGCATTAAACGGGTTAATCCTCACGTAGTATATTACAGACCAATCATGTGTGATTCTTTGTCTACACTATAAGTGTATAAACCGTTGTAAAGAAAATTTATGTGTCATATGAGTGAACTATATATCATAAAATATGTTATCTCAGTGTTAAAGCAAATATCTGGAAACTACATGCCTCTATTGCTTTTTAAAATCACTAACATATTCATGTATTTACAATCTTTATAGTGTATGGTTTGTTTTGCATTATGTCTTTAATCAGATTTCTGTTTAAGGTTGAAAAATGGCTCAAAAGTGGCAAACGCCAAACTCTTCAACAGAGATCAGGTAAAGGTTGTTAATATTCTTTATCTCATTGTATAATTAAGATAATTATTTCCTTTTGATCAGTCATACTTCATTTCAACTCCGTCTACTCTTAAAGCATCTGAAAAGTATTACTGAAAAACTTCTGGAGTTGTACGTGTAAAGTAGTTTTATATGGACGAATACTAAGTTACAGAAAGCCAGGTATTTTAGTATTTCGGCATCTTGTTCTCTTGTTTTCCTAGCTTAGAAGAATTGTCACATGTTAGGTTGTTTGCGTTTTATATCAAGTTCAGTTGATGTTATCAGGTTCAATATTGCCCAAATTATAACCTTGTTTGCTTGTAAAAGACATGTGAGTTACTCCACCTTGTTATACGTAACAATTATTTTGGTTCTGTTACCGTCTGTATATTAATGAAACAACCTCTTCATTCGTTTGGAATAAAATACTTTCTATCTTACAAAATCTATGTATCCATCATTGCATTTAATAAT